>PPHD01001748.1:937-40481 GCA_002909625.1 Bambusicola thoracicus
GTAGATTTTTCAGTTCAAAA
The DNA here is from genome assembly GCA_002909625.1 of Bambusicola thoracicus. NCBI lineage: Eukaryota > Metazoa > Chordata > Aves > Galliformes > Phasianidae > Bambusicola > Bambusicola thoracicus. The sequence goes on from PPHD01001748.1 coordinate 958, forward strand.
ATGTTGGTCTTTTTTTCTGCCCATGAAATTAAGTCATGATGGAAAAAATCTGTAATAATCTGTCTGCCATACTGTGGAGATATCTGTTGCAGTCAAAAATGAACTCTCAGTAAAACCTGTTCCACACAGCATAAATGAGACTGAGAAGTTCTTCACAGGCTTTTGTTTAAGTTGTAGTTTTGAAAGGTGAGAGCAGATCATTAGGCAAGAAAGAGTGGGCATTTCTGATTTGTGGAACCATTCTGGGGGGGACTGGGAGGGGGAAACAAAGGAGAAAAAAATAGGAGGAAATTACAATGAAGATTTAAAAAGCTTATAACAAGATGCAAGAATTGTGTTAGGGAGGGACGTAAGAGTCATAAAAGCAAAACTAGAAATCAGTCAGTGGTATTTCTAAGTTTGAGATTAAGAGCAAGGATTGTAACTTTTTGGTAAGAAAAGCCGTAAGAGTTAAGTGGAGACTGGAAAAGGAGTGTAGTCCCACTGATCAAGTAGAGGATGGTCTTACTTATATCCAGCAGTACATGGAATGTGCAGAACTTTCTCGAAATGTAAGCATTTTTTAATAATTTAAAAGTAATTGCTAATGAAGAATTCAATTCCAGGCTGATAGTGGACTTAGACTCAATCTGTATAGAATACAACTTTCCTCAAGTGTGATTTCTATAACTCTTCTCCAGGATATGGACACAGAAGAGCAGAAATCATCTAACAATTTGAATTGCTTTTCTACTACTGAGCAAGTTAGTTCTACTGAAGAAGAAGAGTCTCCTAATGCAAGAAAGAAGACAAAAATGGATGCAAAAACACGAAACAATCTAACAGCCAAAGAATCAATTTCTACAGACAGTATGAATTCTCATTCATACAAAAGTACACCAGATACTGCAGTGTATGCAGATGACAGTAGAATAGTAGACACAGAAAGTGAGCCAGAAGAAGGTGAAATTACAGATTCTGAACGTGAACCTTATAGCAGTACAGATGAAGTAACAAGTGAAGAAACCAATGATTCAGAAGATTCAGAAAATGAAGGTGATTTATACCTTTGTATGATATTACTCTATTTTTCCAAGTTCCCATTAAGGAAAAAAAAAGATATGAAGTAGTTTGGATAATAAATAAATAAAAGTATCTGACTTGAGATACTTTGGGGTAAAAAGCATTACATATTACCACTGTTTCTTTATTTTCATTTAGAGTGTAGGTGGTAGTGTTTTTGTAAAAGCTGTTAGAGCTGTAACTGCCTGGGCTTATGTGAAAACCTCAGCAGTAGAATAAATTTGTTTACATTAGGGTAGTAACAGAAGAATAGAAAGTCTGTTGCTAAAATTAAAGATTCTAGCGCAGACCTCATAGCAATTCTGTGAACTAGTTTTTCAATTAATGTATGGTATTTCCTAGAATCATCTAGGTTGGAAAAGTTCAACCATCAGCTTGATCTACCCAGTCCCATTGCTAAATCTTGTATTTCTAATGCTGTCTGTTCATAAACATGTGTAATTCAGTGAGAGATGAAATCCACTGTGCTGAAAAGAAGTACTCAGTAGTATTTGATACCCTTTGAGTATATTCTTGCGGCAACATATAAGAAATAGGTATAGAGAGAAGAACCATGTATGTTCTCTTGCACCAAATAATGTTAGGATCTTAAGACCTCAAGAACTGAGTGGTATTTTCTGAAGGTAAGAGTGAGGGAAAATGTGGAAAGATTAATACAAACAGCTGCTACATGCAAATGATACTGCAAGTCATAAGAAGTCCATACTGCAGCCTTGGCCCTGCTCAGAGTGTTAACAGTCAAGTTTGTTTCTTCTGCTTTCCTTCCTTCACTTACTCCAGTTCTGATTGATTAGTGCCATTCAAAATGTATGAATGCTGATGCTAGTAAGTACGCTTTCTCTTACTAATTTTCTAAAAATCCATTGTGGTGCCAAAACACTCAAAAATGAAGATGATATCTCTTCTCATAACTTTTTATCTACTGTTTTTCACTCTTGCCAATGTGTTCCTACCTGACACCATTGGAAACTGTTGTTCCAAATATGTATTCAAGAACAGAATTCACAGAGGTGCTGGAATATTAATTGACAGTGAGGAAAAGAGAATGTGCATCTGTAGGCTTGTGTTATCTGTTCTTATGGTTAAAGATAGTAAGAGTAGAATCATTAAAATATATTTGACAGAAATTATCTAATATAATGTTTTTTTTGCATTAGATTTGCGATGTGGCCTTTTAAAGAGCATTTGGTCAGTCACTCTAGTTTTGATAAATGGATGATGCTAATAAATTCGGTGTTTTTCTTTATATTTTATGGCTGTACATAAGCAGTCATGGACATGCAAAGGAGAATTATTTTTGCATTGATAATTTAGTCTGGAGGGATAAAAGTTTAAAACAGTAGTCTGATCAAAGTTTTCTTTCAGATGTACTTATACGTTTCTTTTTCTGAAAGTTCATAGGATTGTGCCAGAAAATTGCAGTGTATATCAATTACTATCAGAAAACTATGGACTACAGGAGTAAAATTGTTGATTGTAAATTTTTTTTTCTTTATAATTGCAGATGAAGAAAAGATTTGGCCTCCTTGTATCAGAGTCATTGTAATAAGATCACCAGTTCTACAGACTGGATCACTTTATATTATCACAGCTGTGAAACCGGCTACAATTGGAAGGTAAAACTGAGTGATATTTGTCACCTATATCTGAAGCTGTACTATCTTTCAGGGCAGCATAAGCCACAGGGGATTGTTTGTCCCCACTGTTCCTGCTTGTTCTGCTAACCTTCAGTAGTTGCAAAGTTTACTGTCTTAAGGTTAGCCCGCAGTAGGAAACTTCAGCTTTGTCATGTAATGTTGTATTTGCTATGATAGCAGCATATGTATTTTATGTAGTTCAGCAGTCATGGTAACTGGGTATTTTGACTAAGTCCTAATAGCAACATAGCTAGGAGTTAGGAAAGTAAGTACACTTTATTTCTGTGGCACTAAGATAACTCCTTCAATAATTCAGAGTCACAAGGAAGCATGACTTGGGGTTCTCATTTGAATCCTGGTAGGGCTGATTCACCACTTTGTAGTAATATGCTGTGTTGTTTGCTAACTTGCATGCATTCTTTAAGTTCTGACAGTTGAAGCAAAGTCGGGTTTCATCACAGTGATGATGAATTTAATGATAAATCAAAGCTTTCTTTAAGACTACTAAAATCTCCAGTCATTTTCAACTGCTTTTATCTGATGCTGATTCATATTTCAATTTGTTCCTATATCTGGAGTTTTCTAGGCGTATTTATGTGAAATTCAATCACTGAAAATGCTTCAGTTTCCCTATAGTTCCTTTAGTAGCTATATTGTTTCTTTATCCCCTAGTTTAAGAACTAACATGTAAATCCATTCATCATCTCTCCCAGTATCTTTGAATGAAAAATCTGTATTTTTAATTACTTGTAATAACTTGTCTACTGCTATGAAGAAGTCAACTTCAGTCTAGGAGACCAGTGCCAAGATGCACAGCAGAACTTGAGGATGCAGTGTTCAGACTGGTATCTGCAGGCCTTGAATGAAATGAAAAGTTCATTTAGAAATGTCAAGCTTATAGATAAAAGAAAGTAAATGTACAGCATTATCATACAGTACTGTGTAGTTTACAGAAGACTGAAAGCAAATGAAGTAAGGCCACACATTGTGTATATTGTAGGATAGTACTTCTGTATCTGTAGAGTTTGCAGATAGTGCTGAAGAGAAGCATGGTATTAAGATTCAGTTGAAATGCACCTTTTGTAAGCTATTATTTGCACTATTTCTATCTTGTCACAATTTATGTATTAACTTGACTTTACAGAGAAAAAGATGTTGGCCACACACTTCAAATTCCTGAAGTTGGAGTCAGTAAGGTAACTCTTGTTTTTCTCTGCTAATAGGTAGATCTACATCTGGATAAAGCTTTATTTCTTAGTTTTACATCTTGCCAAATCATGAGGGCTTTTTTAAAGGTGTGATTTCAGCCACTTCTTTACCAACAAAGTTAGGAAAAAAGAAAGCATATGGTATTTTACTCTATGGAAATATAATGTAAACAGCAGTCTGATTTCATATTCTAGAAAAGCAAAGGTTTTTTATAGGTTTTTCTTATTTAATTGGAGTTTTAGTAACGCACAGTTTAATACACAGTAAATAATTATATTTTGAGTCCTGAATATATTAGTAATTGAACTTGAGGAAAATGGGTGTTTGTGTTAGATACTGACTGTATTGTAAGACATTGGTGCTAGCTAGTTGGAACTAGATGTAGAAAAATCCAATCCTTATAGCTAAGCTTATTAAAACAGGTTGTTTTTTGTTTTTAAGGCTGTGTGAATGTATAAGTGATGTACAGAATGCTTGAAAATATAACAATTTTATTGAAAATGATGTTGTCATAGAATAGTATTTGTACTTAAAAAAGATTAAAAATAAATTATTTGCTCAAAGTTTGCTAACTACTGCAACACAGACCATAAATACAGCTCTCTTAATTCAAGGTATGCTTATAGACCTATAATCTAAACAAAAAAGTCAATAAAACACCTGCAAGTGCATGTATCTTAAATAAGCTTTACTATGTCTTTTTCAGGCAATAGTTCTGATTAATAAGCAGTGTAACATTTTATACTGAAAAATTTTTAGAGATGATCTGTTCCTGCTATTAATGACATTTTCTGGCTTGTGTTTGAAACTGGATTATAAAACAGCCAAAGAGCTTTTATATTTTCTCTCTTGCTTCTTAGCACAGCCAACAATATTTACCAATATTTTGTGGGAACTGAAGTTGTTTGAAATTCTTCTCATTAAAATAAGTGTGCAGGAGTTATTTCACTTTGTAAATGAAGAGGCATACACAAAGATAGATGACATATGTCTAGAAAGCAGAAGTTACTGCTTTTTAAGTATCTACTTAATTGTCACTTATCTACACGTCTAAGTATCTACTTAACCACTACATCAGTACTCGTAGTTGATAGCTGTGGCATTAACTTTTCTTTAAATGTAAAGTGAGATTGAAATTAATAACTTGCTGCTGATTTAACATCTTTAGAAGTACTTTCGGTTCATGTTGCTCAGTAAAACAGAGGTAGAACTAAAAATACTGAACAGATTACCTAGCGGATCTTTCTACTATTACAGACGTAAACCAAGTAGTATAAACTTGTGAAATACTGCTTTAACTTACTGAATTCAGAAACTGCTCTGGCAAGTAGCATCTGCTCTTAAGTAAGAAGGGATTTGGTTTTAAATGAGCACTTTCTCCACAGGCTGATTTGTTTTTTTCACTGCTATAGCAAAATAGATCTTTTTCAAATTTGAAATTCACTTGTATAGATTCCCTGATTTTACTGGGAGTCTTAGTAGATTGTGGGAGATACTTTAGTTAGCTTAGTGGCCATTTTTGAATGTAATGTAGTTGTAAATCGGTTCCTATGTTTCAGGAAGACCATGAGTTTTATTTTCACTGTTTTGTCTGGACATGGGACCAATATCCATATAGAATGGCAATAGATCTTTTTTTAAATTGGTTTGTTAGAATTTGATAGCCTACTTATGAAATTGCCTAAAAGGAACAGGAAACAATGGACAGCGATTCTACCCTGAGCATTAAGATGCAAGTGAAAGTGAATTACATGAAATTTGTGCAAATATGGCACTTCCAGCTATTTCAAATGTGAAAGTAACCTGAGCCCTGTAGACTGAGGTCAGATGTTTTTTTAGTTACATTTCTTTAAGTGTATTCTTGATGCCTTCCAGAAACAGCAAAATTGAGAGTGCTATAACATACCTTACAAGGAAAAAATACCATTTATTCATTGGAACAGCTAAAAATTACTTATTACTGTGTCTTTCAATCCTTTAAGTGAAGCATACCTTCTAAGAAATACATGCTTTTTCAGTACAGAGACAGTTTGTGGTTCAAACAGATTATTAATAGAACATGTTAGCCTGTGATGTTGCCACTCGTTCATGTACATTTCAAAATGCTTAGAATGTGTTAACTTTGAGTACCAAAGCCACATAGCTAAGAGGCTTCCAAATACATTCTGAAATCTTACTTTAAAGTAGCATTTAAATTGTCAAGTATTTGCTTAATGCGAACATTTCACTTACTCTTCTATTTATCAGTTCCATGCAGAAGTATATTTTGACCATGATTTGCAAAATTATGTTCTTGTGGATCAAGGCAGTCAGAATGGAACAGTTGTTAATGGAAATCAGATTTTACAGGTGAGTATTTATTGTTACAGTGCTGTGTACACTGCAGAAAACTAATTGTGTGGTTATTTTAAAGATGTGGCAAATTGCTAACAATATTGTCATTCCTTGATTTTCCTTCAGGTTTTAGGGCCATTCTTTGTATTTTATGTTTGTTTTGTACTAGTAATTAGAAAAAATCTACTGTTGCTAGAGTGAAATACCCACTGTATTTTAAATGTTTGTGTGCAATTGTTACTTCAGACTTTATCAGTAAATTATAAGCAGTATTCATGTAATAGAATTGGTGCCCTGCATTCGTAACTAATAACTATGGCTGCCAAAACTTTCTTTTGCTGTAGCCTAAAATGAAATGTGATCCATACATCTTGGAGCATGGTGATGAAGTGAAGATTGGTGAAACTGTGCTTTCTTTTCATATACATCCCGGCAGTGACACTTGTGATGGATGTGAACCGGGTCAAGTCAGAGCACATCTTCGCCTGGATAAGAAAAAAGAATCTTCTGGTTAGTGATGTTATCATTGGATATGGTGTGGGTTTTTTTAATATTATTATTGATCGTTATCTTATGAATTAAAAAAAAAAATCATTTCAGAGTTCTGTTGTGATTTTCTTCTCAGTTGAGAATAGCTCTGCAATATATGATAATATATTTTCTTTTTGGCATGTGTCTGTGTAATAATATTAGAGTAAAATTTTGTCTGATGTTGGAAAAGAGTTACACTATTAATTAGAAAATGAATCCTGTGTTTCTCCTTCTAGTTTGCCCAGCACTTAGCAAAGAAGAGAGAGAGCTAGTCAGAAGAAAAGCATTAAAACAAATACGGGTAAAATACGGTTTACAGGTGAGTTTGCAGAAAATTAAATGTTTGAGATCTACATCTACTCTGTGATTCCTGTATTAAGCCAGAAATTTCAGTGAATATGGAAAGCTTTCAGGGTCCTAAGTCTGATGGCTTAATTCAAGCATGTCATTTGTACACTAAGTCATTATTTACAGACTTCTAAAGACAGAGTAGTGAGGTAATCAGAAATAAAGAATTTAAATATTCTTTGTCCTTAATCTGTTTGTAAAGAACACAGAATATGAAGACAACAAAGCAGTGAAGAATCCAAAGTACAAAGACAGAGCAGGAAAACGCAGAGAGACCATTGGAAGTGAAGGAACTTTCCAGAGAGGAGATACTCCAGCTTCTGTACATATGTAAGTTTGTTTGGATGCTAAAAAATAATAAAAAAATATCCATAGAGTCTTCTAATGAATTGTACAGAACTACAGGAAGTATCAATTACTTATTAAGATACAGTTTGTTATCTTATGAATAGCCTGTATATAGTGTATCAGGAAAACTATAAAATAGCTATTCTCGCTTCCCAGTTCATATGCTACTAACTTCTTGCTTTCCCTTATGGAACTCAGGTTGGCTGTTATGATGGCTAAATCAGTGTTCTTATTCCTTTGCTTCTCTAGCTGCTATTTTGTAAGTTAGTAAAGGGAAATGTGAGACATTGAAATGTGTGTTTGAATGATTTGGTGGGAAGTAGTGATCCTGCCTTCTCATTAGTGCAGTTGATTCCCACTCACCTGTGCTGTATCTTGTAGGTCCTGAAGTCAGCAAATAGAATGTGTTTTAAGGAAGTTGGTATTGACCAGAGTCTTGGAATAGCTTTGGTATATTTATGAGAAAAGTAGCATAGAATCACGGAGGCTGGAGAAGACCTTCAAGATGATTAAGTCCAACCCTCAGCCAGACCTACCAAGACCCCTAACTAAACCATGTCTGTTAGTGCCATGTCTGCACATCTCCTAAATGTCTCCAAGGATGAGGACTCCACCACTCAACTGGGCAGCCTGTTAGTGCTTAACTACTATCTCTGTGAAGAAATTCTTAGTTTTCAGTCTAAACCTCCTGTACTTGAGACTATTTCCTTGCATCCTATCACTTGTCACCTGAGAAAAGAGAGCAACATCCTCTGCAGTCTTTCAGATATTTGTGGAGAGTAGTTAAGGTGCCTTCTGGCATCCAGACTGAACAACCCCAGTTTCCTCCCATTCTCCTCATAAGTTTTGTTTTCAAGGTCATTCACCATCCTTTTGCTCTTTTCTGCACACTTTTGAACATCTGGCTATCCTTCTTGTAGAGAGGGACCCAAAATTGAACGGAGTGTTCAAGAACTTCCAAAGAAGGCCGTAGGGCCTTCTAGGTAGCTCTTGATGGAAAAGTGGTTGGGTCCTGGTTTCTAGAGTTGCACATGTATGAACATTTGTCTTTCAGTATTTGAGTAGAGAGCATATACTTTGACTCTTGCTTATCAGTCTTCTTAAATTTTCTTTAAAGTGAAATCAGTGACAGCAACAAAGGACACAAAATGTTGGAGAAAATGGGATGGAAGAAAGGGGAAGGCCTGGGCAAGGATGGTGGTGGTATGAAGGACCCAGTAAGTGTCTCTGGTTTTTGCTTAGAGTACGAAGAAATACAAATGCATTCGCAGTGGAAAATGCCTAATTATAAGCCATGATTCACTTTAAACATTTCAGAAGTCTTAGTGGGAGGGAATAATCTCAGTAGGACTAACCTCAGGTCAATTTTACTTTTATCAGTGAAGTATTCTGAAATTTTTCCATGGTTGCATCACTTCAGTAGAAAATGACAGTAGCATTCATGGTTGTTAGGAAACTGAACAGGGGATGAGAGATACCGGATTAATAATCTCCAGTTTGAGTACAAAGTCTGGAGGAAAACTGCATCTTATATAAGTGATGTGAATTCAAGATTGGTAGAATTCTTTATCTCTGAAAGTTACGTAGCACAAAACTCAAACTAGACAGTGAGCTGGTGAAAGGAAAAACTGGCTAAAGCCACGAATAGCTAGATTGTAGACTGTGATCTAACACTTTAACAATACTTCAGATGTTTGTGTATGATCTAGGTAAAATAGAACTGCAACAGAATTGCCAGGAGGTGGGGAAAGACTAGTATTATGAACTAGGACTTTTAAGTATTTAGAATACCTAACAGTTACAACAATCTCTAATGTATTTCACAGATCCACCTTCAATTACATAAGATGCATGCAGGTTTGGGTACAAGTAGACCAAGCTCAATTGAAGATATCCAGATCATCCCAAGCAAGAATAAGAAGAACTGGGAGAAAGCAAGAGAAAGGTTCGCTGAAAACTTTCAAGAACCTAAATCACAAAAAGATACACCTAAGAGTACACCTTGGGTTAGGGGGACTGTAGAGTAAAGTATCTGGTTCCACACCAGGGTGGGTAATACCTGTGTGTAAATAGTTGGGAGAGAATTTATTTTTATTCTTTTTTTCTTTTGCTAAAGCAGAGTTTTGGTGATATGTAAAATAGAGTTGTGAAAAAAAAAATATGCAAGATTAACTTGAGTATGTTAATTGGTTTTCTGTAGTCTTCATGCTTTTATAAAAACACATTTTTAATAAATGAATGAAACATAGGGGATATTCAACCTTAAGTACTTGAAGATGAATCTTATCATGAGCAGGAAGTTTCTTCAATTCTGTTTCTACCACATTCTTCCAAATGTTCATGGAAGGTCAGAACATCTGTTAAATTTAAATGCAATGCTTATAACTTTCAAACAGTGTTTTAAAAGGAAGCTGAAACAAATACTCCTTCACCTCACCAAGCGCAATGAACAGAATGTTGTATTGCCTTTTCCTCTCCTGTATGTTTATTCACAGCTGTCATGAAACTGCTCAGCAAGAGGTACATCACTCTTAAATTCATGCAGTCCACTACTAGCCATGTCTCAGCTTACCTTCAGTGGAAAAAAAATTGTTTTTTAATGATCTATTGGTACTGTTTAGAAATACAGTATTCCATGAAATAAACATCAAACATGGGTGAAGAAAGCAATGTTCAGAGGGCAGCTTGTAGCAAAAATTTTCTTCTGTGAAGAATTTGCTTGAAACTTGCTTAGTAAATCTGTATCATGCCTTTTAAAACAGGAGGTATGTTTAGAAAACTGCTGTCTGTGTGTGTTGTTTATTAACTTCTTGTTCTGATGCATCCATTGCTGGCAATGGAGTTTCTGCCAGAAAAGAAAGCAACACCAACCAATGCATCTTTGGTGGGAAAAGGATTGCCAAACTGAAGCTAACAGCTTGGTATTTATTCACTGTTCCTAAGCATAATAAATTATTATAAATTTAAGCAGTGTGCTTCTTGATACTCCCTTGCACGTATGTAGGATATGAATGCTCTTCTAAAATGAGGAAAAACTAATTATTTTTAGTCATGTCACAGTTCTGATACTTGTACAAGTAAAAGGAGCTTGTAGACACAGCAGGCAGCTGTTGAACACCGCTGAGTAAAACCAGGACAGTTTGCTAGGTACTTATATTACTATATCTTCAGACTCTACAACATATTCATTCCTGTGTTATTTAAATCATTAAAGCACACTTTTTTAGAACAACTTGACAGCAGTGTACATTTAGTGATTTAGCTACAAGCACTCTGAAAGCCTGTAGCAGTATTGGTTCATTAAAGTCAATTCACCACTTGCTTTTTTAAGTAGCTACTGTTTCACAGTTTTAGCTACAGCTATAAATTACTGGCTTACTTGGCCATTACATTAATAACTTGGCATTTTCAGAGGACGTCTAGCTGAGGAAAAAATGGTTCTATATTAAACACTCATACAGTAATTTTTAGTTCACTGAGTGTCTTTAAAAAAAAAAAAAAGGAAATCATTGATCTCTGTGGGATGTATATCAAACTATAAATTTGAAGAAAAAAGAACATTTTGTATGTATCTCAGCATGAACCTTATCTTCCCTCTCTCCCCAGTTATTCAAGACACAGCTCTGGGAAAAGTCAGTCACCTTTATTGTTGCTAAGCGAAATACAATGTTAAAAGATTTGAGTTTGCATTCTGTAAAGTTTTTGAAGTAGGAGTTAATTGCTTCAGGGATGTGTGCAGCCCCCCAGTCCAGCACTTCATAGACGTCCACTTCTGGAAGAACAGCAGCTTCCTTTTTCAACAAATAATTTTGTATAAAAGGTTGAAGCTTAGTCTCAGTTTAGTACTAGTGTGACAAATCTCATTATCTCTTGGTGCTGCCTGAGAAAACAGGAAAAACAATTCCATTAATACACAGCATTGTTCACATAAAAAGTGGAAAATAAGGTATGACTCATCCTCATCAAGCAGTTGTGTAGCTTTATTGAGTAGAAAGACATGCACTGAGCTAAGTAAGGCTCTTATCCCCTACTTTAGTCACCCCTTAGTAAGTTCAATTAAAAATGAGTAGGGTAGAAGCCTTTTGTGGCATGCAAGCCTTATGTGCAAATGCAGCATCGCTTTCCCTCGTGTTAGGAGGGAAACGTGAGTTGCTATTGCACCGTTATAATTTTGGAGGCCATAACCAGTAAGATACAGTATCAAGTTAAACTGTCTTACCTTCTCAGGCTTCCAGGCATCCTATCAGCTCTTCAAACTTACACTACGGTCATCACACAGGCAAAACCTTTTCTGCATTGCCAGAGCCAAAAGTTTTAGCCGTTCACTGTATATATAAAACATTGCCAGTGGTTCTTTTGTTTGTTTGTTTGTTTTTGTCTTAAAGCCATTAAGAACAGTAATAGCTTTATATAAACAAAACAGTTTATACAGACCTGTCAGGGAATTCTGCAAAGTGCCAGCTTACCAAACATCCTTTGGAATCTAAAACACACTTAAGAGCGATACGTTCCTATCTTCAGTGCCTACACCTCAGCAGTCAAGTAAAAACACCGAGCACGTTCATCGCTGAATGAAAGCCACCATCAGAGCAGAGGCTCTGAACTGTTTAAGTGAGGAAGGCCCGGACCTGCCGGGCCGCAGCCTTTCCCGCGCTGCGCTGTGCCCGCCTGTTGCGCAGCACCTCGCGCCGCAACCTCCGGCCCTGGGCCGCGAGGAGCCGTGCTGCCGGCCGCGCCCCGCCGAGGGCTGCCCTTACCTCCCCGCCCGGCCGCAGCCATCTTGTCCATCCGCCCCGCGCGGGAGGGAAAGAAGCAGGGGCGCGCGCCGCGGGCGGGATCCCGTTTGTTTGAAGGCTTCTAAGGCGGTCGGCTGCAGAACCCGACCGTGAGGCATCTGAAGCAGCTGCCGCGAGAAGAGGAAGAGGAAGGGAAAGAGGAAGGAGGAGGAGCCGAAGGCAAAGAGCCGCGGTTTCACTCTAGGCGTGCTGGTCGTGGCGAACGGCTGCCTGAGAGAGCCGGGCGCGCCTGGGGCAGGAGGAGGGCGGCAGCGCCCATGGCACGCGGCTGCTGAAGGAAACAGGACCAACAGGTGCTCTGTTAAAGAATACGCATCAAAATGAGTTTTTGAGCATTTAGGTGCAAAAATTATCCTGAGAAGAATGGGTGGAGTCCCAGGAATGATTATGAGAGAAACGACAGGCAGCCGCCAGCACAGCCAATTTAAAATAAAAAAAAAAATAATCAAATGGCTGATTAAATAAAGCTTTGGTGCTTGACTTACTGCCATCACACTGGTCACTGGGTTTGGTTTTTCAGCCTTCCATCTTTTTTGTTCGGTGAGTAATACCACAGGACAGAATTAGGCTCTAAGATGTCCAGTGATTTTAAATGGGGCTTACTGTGTGTGCCAGTATTATAAGAACAGTTCCTTAACTCCAGGCCACACCTGGAGTCCTGTGTCCAGTACAAGGAAGACATGGATGCATTGAAAACAGTCTAGTAGAGGGGTGAGGAAGGAACTGAAGCATCTTTTCTGTGAGGAAAGGCTGAGGGAGCTGGGACTGTTCAGCCTGAACAAGACAAAGCTTGGAGATCTCTCTTTGGCAATCCAAAGTTATGAGTAAAACAGACTGGGAGAAGAACTCACTGAGAGTAGCCCTGTGGAGAAGGACCAAGGGGTCCTTGGTGGATGGACAAAATGCTGGACCTGAGCCAAGAGTGCGTGCTTGCAGCCAAGAAGGCAAGCAGTAGCCTGGGTGCCATTAAAACAGGGGTAGCCAGCAGAAAGAGGGAGGTGATTGTCCCCTTCTACTCTGTTTTTGTAAGGACGCATCTGGAGTAGTGCATCCAGGCCTGGGGCCCCCACTGCAGTAGGGATGCAGAGCTATTGGAGTGAGTCCAGAGGAGGACCACAAAGATGGTCATCAGAGGGATGGAGCATCTCAACTAAGAAGAAAGGTTGAGGCAGTTGGGCGTGTTTCGTTTGGAGAAAAGAAGACTCCAGGGAAATCTCACTGCAGCCTGCCAGTACTTTAAGGGAGTTTACCATCAGGAGGGGAATCATGATTTTACATGGTCTGATAGTGACAGGACAAGGGGGGGGTGGCTTTAAACTACAAGAAGGAAGATTTAGGTTAGATGTTAGGGAGAAATATTTTACTCAGAGGGTGGTGAGGTACAGGAACAGGCTGCTCAGAGAAGCTGTGGATGCCCTGTCTCTGGAGGCATTCAAGGACATGTGTGGTGGAGCCCTCGGCAGCCTGGCCTCGTGGATAGCAACCCCACCCATGGTAGAGGGTTGGAAGTGGGTGAGGCTTAAGGTCTCTTCCAACCCAAGTTACTCTACGATTGTCTATAAATATCTGAAAGGAGGGTGCAAAGAGGACGGAGCTAATCTCTTCTCAGTGGTGCCATGTGTCAGGACAAGAGGCAGTAGACATGAACTTGAACAAAGGAGGTTTCCTTTTAACACAAGGAAGCATTTCTGTACTGTGCTGGTGATCCAGCACTAGTACATGTTGCCTAGAGGCTGCTCCTTGGTACAAAAGCTGCCCAGACATGGGCCTGGGCACAGCACTTTGCGTGTCTCTGCTTGAGCAGGGATTGGATCAGATGGACCCAGAGATCCATGCCAACCTCAACCATTCTGGGACTCTGTGAATTTCCTTTTGACTCTTTATTTCCTCAGTGGAAAAAATAATACTTCTTTAATCCCAGAATGTGCCACAAAGAGCTGATTTGTGTTTGTATACTGTATGTATGGAGGCCACAGACATATCTGGAGAGGCGTAGAGAACTCTTGAACTCGAGATATCGAAAAAAACAAGAATCTTAAATTATAGAGGTCAGTTGAAGACTTAGAGATAACATGCCATCCAGCCTACCCTGTACTAGAAGAACTCACTCCTGCCTGTTACTATTGAGGTAAGGATTCATGATGCATAAGAGGGTAAGTGTGAAGAGTTTGAATGATAGGTGTTGAACAGTTTTAGAAAGTACAAAAGTGGTTGTTCTTTAGTGTAAAGGCCAGCCTTCAGGTTGGAAAGGTCAGAACAGAACTCCAGCAGACTTTCCCCGAAGCAGTTTGTGCTACCGCTGAGGCACAGCACCCTCCTCCAGGTCAGCAAGTCCTATGTTCCTCTGCACAGAAAAACAAAGAAATGATCAGTTAAAAGAAAAAAGGAATACAATGCACAACTAAGTTGCACAGCAGTAGGCAGATCTGACTTTTTAAAATATTGTCATGTGCTTCTGTAAAGACCAATTCTCCATCACCTGATGTGCAAACTCCTGGTGTTATCAGACTTTGCTCCAAGGCAAGTCAGAATGGGATCCTCTACCTGTAGGCAATTGCTAAGTGTGATGAAGGTACACTGATCCTCTGTAAGGCAGTGTCAGGGAAAATGCCAGTGAGGTGTTCTGGAGGCATGTTTTATGTTCACTGATTTTGAAAAGTCTTCAGAGTCATGCCAACAAAGAGAAATCTTTGTCATGATTGCTGTGGGAAGGCAGATGTTCTGGTCTGGTGGGTTATCTGATCATAGATTTCTTAACCTTTCTGCAAAGGAGGTCTGTGGGATGTGAAAATGATAAACAAGAAGCAGTAGAGATGGAGTCCTTATCCTTGGTCTCATTGAAGACAGAATGAATCATAGCCCCTATCAGGCTTGTCAGAGCTTATTCAAAGCACTCTTTGAGAAGGCAAGTATAGTTGGGATGTTTTGGAGAAATGCTATTTCTTTGAGACAGTTGTTCTATTTTTCAGTTTACCATATAGATGGTCCATTTTAGGCAACTTCTGTTTTTATAGAAAAAAGACCTAGCTTGGAAACTGTTCATAGTACCCATCAAGAGGAAAACTGAGTTCTTTAAAATAACTTTATGCCAGTATGTATTTTTAGTCTCAAAATTTGGAGATATTTTTGAAGGATATCTTTGATATTTTTGAAGAATAGCTATTCTGATGAATTTGCAATACTTACTTTTCTGAAGTGTTGAGATATCCAGTGTATGTTTTGACTTGACTAATACATGTAAAAGATGAATGGGATCTTCAGCATTATCTGCTTTCCCAAGTGTCTGTACATGTGGTGCCCTACAGAAATCTTGCCATAGGGCTGACCATCAAAATCTGCACCTGACTTAACTGTTTCATCTTGAAACGGAGTGAAGACTAGATGTTGTTTTTAACCTATAATCATTCTCATATAGGGTAGCCACAGTTTGTTCTTCCTCAGACATTCTGCAAAAACCAAAATGAGCCATTTTCCCCCAAGGCCGTATACACTGAGTTATTCAAGGGACAGAGGAACACTGCAAAAATACGATGTGAGCCTCACCTGTTTCTTAGCTGTCCTGTGACCTGTATTCAGGCAAGTTTTTGTTTTTCCCTAGACACTGCTAACACCTGGCAAGGGTAATGTCACAAATCCCAGTATTCAACATTAAAACTAATGAAGTGTTGAATCCTAGACAAATCACCTCAGTCATTCCAAATAAAGATTAAGAAGGCTTAACTGAGTGTAAGGCTGATTTAAAAAAATGCTGGAGTAGATGCACTGTCAGAAGATCTTTAAGTTTCAGATCTCAGTACGCTTGAAGAGGCCTTCTGTAACAGCTGGCAGGCTTATTAATGCTGCCACAACTGATTTAGGTAAAGAATTGTTTTCTTGTGGGATTTTAACTAATGAGTCATGTCATTTTGTTCACCTCAGTTTTTATTTGTTTTGCTTTGAAAGGAAGAAGCTTTTGTTATGCAGACATGGATAGGGACAGCGTGTCTGGGTTTGAAAGCTGGATAAAACAGTCTACGGAATCTGAACTACAAGGGCAGGAGTCTCAAGTGGGATGTATCCTTGTCTTCAGAGAACACGTGCTAACACTCTTCAGATAATGATCCTGCCTACAATACTCATAGTCCAGTGATAGTAAATGGGTAATGGAGTGATGGGACGTCAGTGCAGAAACCTACGCATACACATGCCCTAACTCTTAAAACCCAAGGAGAAGCAAATCTTTTTTTGTCAGACATCAGAACAGCAACAGAAACCCAAACTCAGATGTGTTCTTCTTTCCCAGCACCACTTCTTGCCAAACTGTCTATGCAGCATCACAGCAATTAGCTGAGAAGGATCTTTCTGTTGCCATTCATTTAGGATTCATGGTATGTTTGCTCACCTAAATGAAGCGTTTACCCCATGCTTGTATTCTGCATTTTGGACAGCAGTTGCACTGATAGTTGGTGTGACTGTAGTGTCAGCCAAATTGCAGCAGTATTATAAATGTCAGAATGCCTGCTTATTTTCAAAACACTGTACATTTCATATTGTGCTTTTTTTATTTGAATGATTACATGGTTTAAATTCCTTTACATTATGTTAGAAATAGCACAGAGCCTTAAACTCTGTAGCTCTGACAGCTGCAGTCTTGTGATTTTTTAATGGTTTCAGCTAGAGTAACTCTAGCTCACTACTAGCAATGATTTTTAGAAGCATATTTTGGCCTTTATAAGGCTCACTTGGAGCAAAAATCATTTTCTGCAAAGTGAAGATAGCACTGGGCTTTCATACTGGTGTTTTTTTACCAGCTACTTGCTGCTTTAAGTTTCTGTTGGTTACATAAGAATATAAAATAACTTGATTGATGCCTGCATCATTTTTTTTTATGACAGTGCCTCACCTAAGTTCAGTACAGTTACAGTATTTGGAATTTACACTAGTGTTAATAAGAAAAGTATGTCCCAAGCTGTAAATACTTGGAACAACCTGATACTTGCATCACATACAAAATCAGTATGGGTGCATTGTTGACATTGCTTGCACTCAGGCCATTGGGTGTTACAAAGAACTACAGTTGCCCAAACATTTATCAGGATTGCAGCTACTTAGTGCTTCACTGCATGATGCTAACATTGTTCTTTCAGTGGAGTTTTCTTGCTTTATAATTTAATGTATAATTATATTCTCATGCTCTATGCACTTCCCGGACTCCTGTACAGCTTTCAGAGCACAGAATAAGGTTGCTTAGCACACAAGCAACCGAATCAGAGGTTTTACCATCCTATTTCCCTACTCACAACTCTTTTTCACACCTTCTGACCTGCCCCAAAAATCCCATGGTCTTTCTTTGACTGTCTCTTCTTCTCACCATTAAGATTCCCGTGTTCTTTGCCCTTCACTGTCTGCACTACAACACTACAATTAGTAACTCTGAAGAGTAAATCTGAATATGTTGCAGCACGTGGTACCAATAACCGAATCTTTTTTTTTATTATTTCAAGGTAAAGGAATGAAGCAGCTACTGTTTTCAAGAACTGTTGATTGCTTAGGCACTACTTTTAAGTGCTTTGATGTTAAAAGCAAAGATTCAAAGGCTCTGATCTGTACATGACCAGTGTCCTACTGTATTGCAGTTGCAGAAGTAAAAAGCAAAGATCTTAAACGCCTTGGGCTGTTCAAATTTCAAAGAGAGATTTGCAGCCCGTATAGAAGTATTTTGACGAAATTCTGACCTTGAAAATCACAATGTGATTTATCCACAGTGTAACTAAATTGTCCCTTTCTGATGGCTGAATTTCCCCTATGTTTCCTATTGTTGTGTCTTGTCAAAAGCAGTTGTGCGTTAGCTGACATATTATTGCTGGATTCCTCTAGGGCAGCAAGATTGTTACAGGAATGCGAAATGCGGAGATCACTTTATCTGCAGCATGGCCATGTAAATGCAGATTGTAATCAGAAGAAGGGCAGAAGAGTATATCTGGACAGCATCTCCCAGGCATTGACCTGACATGGGCTGTTACAGAGAGTTGAGTCAGGAGCACATTGAAGGGGTGCAGGCAATCTGTTCTCACCAGTCAAGTGTCTACAACACCCTTCATAACTGTAGTGGCAGCTGGAAGTGCAACTGCTTGTCTAGTCAATGGTCAGCAGCAAAGGATCTGGTTTTCCTCAGGTTAGAAGAGAGGCCTACAGATTTCTGCCCTCAACCAAGCGAAGTTGTTGGTTCACTCAGGAAGGGCTCACCTTATGGGTTAGTTAAGTTCCAGGCCAGATCATATCTTGAACTACTCTCTAGGCTAAATGGTAAATTTTGAAACTTGTTGCTTTCTTGACTTTTCACTTTATACTGTTGTTAGTACTTCTCTCAGGCTCTGCCAGTAAAACCATTTGCAAAGGCTAGAGCTGCTTTTACTTTGCTGAAGACTTGTTCACGTTTAAATGAATTCATACAATTGTATTTGTCTTCCATACTGTGCATCTTAATGGAGCCAAACTCCCTGTTTTGCATTTCATTTCAGTGCACTCCATGAGAATAACTAGAATTTACTAGGAAATTTAATTTTTCTAAGTGATTTTTCTAATTTTTCTCCCGTTATTATGTTTTCCATTTCTTCTCTGACTTCACATCCCTGAGTTCTTGGCCCCAGTTTCCTGCTGAGTAGTGCAAACTGTTGTGCAGCATACATTCTTCCTGCAGAAACAGAGCTAGAAGGGTGTTTCTCTTCAGCCTTCTCTTTGACTTAAAAAAAAAAAAAATGAAATCCATCTTCATCTTTATCTGGAGAGAATATGTCCAAAGCAGCCTTTCTTCATTCTGAGCCTGACATGGAGTTTGATCTAACAACCTGATTTAAATGCTTTACTGAGAAATAAAAGCCTACTAAGTGAGCATCCGTCTATAATATGTTAATCCTTTTATAAATACTTATTTGCACATCTGAAACCTGAAAGAAACTTCTAGCTAATGTAAACCAGCATAGCCCTAACTATGCAGTTTTACACCACCTGTTTTATTTCGTGAGCCACTCTTTTCTGTAGGCAGTCTTGTCTCTGACAATGCAGAATTATATCAGCATTGCTCAGGGTGAAGAAGTTGAACCAATTTATCTCCTAATAAAGCTTCTAAGACTCCTGTTGCTGAGGTCCTCCATGAACCTAATGTCCCATCAGTTTATGGAAAACTGGGAGGAAGGGGATTACTAGAAATGGTTTTGCACCTGAATTAGTCTGAAATCCATTACTTCTGAAAGACCTGGAAGCACATGCTAAGCTGGATTAGTTAGAGCACTAAACTTATATGCAGACCATATTTTGATATGAATGGCATATTTCAGCATAAGTTTGTGTTTGCATGGCAGAAATAAAAATGAACTGGAGCTAAAGAAAGACTGATTTTCAGTGGCATTTTTTGCTGAATCAGCTACATCAAGTTTAAAATCATATTTTGAAAGAAGCCCCTTTGACTCTGCATGCAGGCAAGCCTTTGAGCTTCAATTTGTTTGCATGATATAAAGACTAAAGAATACAAAGGGGATCATTATTCGCCTCCCAGCTCTCATCCACGTCTCATTATATCTTCACTTGTTATTTTCTGCTGGATCCATGAGGTCATCACAGTTGGACTACTGTGACTGCAGTAGTGATTTTGTGGAAAAGTCATCTGTGGTGAAAATACTAAGTCTAATTTTGTTAAGAACATGGTGAAAGACAGGCAGGTCTTTATCTGGACAGTACAGTTCTCGTAGAGGTGCTGTTTTCCTTACCTGGGACTCATTTCAGTCTCAAGCCTATTTGCCTATGTGACATGCCATCAACACTCCCACATACTCAGAGGAAAATTTTACTCTTACAGCTGCACACTGATGATTGCCCCTTTCACTTCCTCTCCCCTAGTTCATTAACATGCATGTCTTCTCTTATTAGTGTTCATCATTATGTGAACAGCTGGTAACTGTTCTGTTTTCCTTCTCTCCAAAAAGAGGGCTTCATGGCCATGAGGAAAATTAATAGTAGGTAAGAGCAATTTTTAATACTGACTCCAGGTTCATTTTTCTTTTTTCATTGTTGTTATCATCATCATGATGCCAAGGGTGGGAGGGTAGGCTGTGGGCCCAATTCTTCTAGCTCTTGGAGGAGTATAAAGGGAGAGAAATCTTATGAAGGCAGCAGGGCTGCAGGTGAATATTCAGTGTAAATATGAATCAGTGTCTGATCCACATTTTTTCATGGCTGCCTTTAAAATATGAGCATTTTCTCTTCCAAACTCTATTAAATGTAATGAATGGGGTTTTTTTTGTTGTTGTTTGTTTGCTTGCATTTTTCAGATACATACTTCGTCAAAGTTTTGACTCACCACTGTGCCTCTGTGTCTTACTATCAAGGTAAGAATTATTTCTCTCACTCATGTAAAGAGAAGATGAAGAAGTATGAGATAATTGGAAACTAGACATATTTCCTAGCTTCCCAACTTCTGTTTTTCCCTCAGAATATGTCTGGTTAAGATGGAATATGCATTTTCAGGGGATAATGACTGTATTCAAGACTGTGAACTATGAATACTTATGGTACAAGACACTGTGGAATGTCTGAAACATCCCAGAATTTAGATCTCCACCATCCAGGTAGAAGACAGTTTTGGAATAGTATTTCACCTTGCTTTTTTAATTACTTAGGGCAGCAATTTTCCAGCATGCCTTTCATCCAAGACATAAGATGTACTCAATCTTCCTTTCTCAAGTAATAACCCTGAGAACTTATTCATTTTCCAGAGGAATCAACAGCAACATGCTCATTTACCATTTTATTCTGGGGTGGGAAACTCAATTACATAAGCTGTGTTAGACTTGGACTGTTTTCTGTGCTACCTGTGGGAGGAGGCAAGAGCCCTGAAACTGTGGACACCTAGGGTAAGTGATATCATCAGCTATGTAATTTAGCTGAGGTGTATATCCATCTACGTGACTTCACACAGCATAGTAGCCCTTGGAGATATAGTGTGACACAGCAACCTTTCACCTTATGAAATGACCAGTTTTTTTTTATTATTATTATTACTACTAGCCAAATCTGGTCACTTGGCAAGCCAGGTACCAAAGACAGACAGCTTTAGAAAGTTTTATCTGTGCTTCTGGCCTAGTGGAGCCAAGGTCCTGCTGTAGGATTGATGTTTCAATGTGCTAAGCCTTCTCGTAGTTACAGATATTCCTCCTTCAGACTCTTCACACAGGTCTGTGCTGCCACAGAGTAGCTTGCTTCTGTCCGTGAGGTAGGAGATCATTTTTTTTTCCCCCAGAAGTATTGTCATAAAACTAGGATCAGTGGCTGACCACTCTTCACTCCTTTTCCATATTAAATACAAGGGCAAAATACAGAGTGCTATTTTCTTTAAACCAAACAAGTCCTTCAGAATGTATCTGCAGTTAAGTGAAAACATGCATTTTTGGCATGATAACGGCTGGAAGTCATTTGGATTGACTTGGAACTGATTGTTCCCTCTGCATCTTCCTTCTCTAATATTATACTGTCTTTTTTTTTCATTTGACTCTAATCCCCCATGCCAAAGAAAATTAATTTAAAACAAATTGATGGGACATTTCAAAAAGAACAGAAGTCTTAAGCAGTTGGATGACAATAAAATTTAGGAAATAGTGGAGGCACGATGTCAGGAGAAAAATACCAATATATAAATATATATACTTCGAATGTTGAGTTACTTCCCTGTCTTCCAAATAGAAATTCACATACAGCAACTAGCTCTACAAAGTCAGACGGACACTACATCTTCTGCTTATATTCCCCGTGGGATCAGGTTTTTCTCTCCGGAGATATTTATTGCCTACTGTATACCACTAGAGGGTGCTCAGATTTAGTATTACCGGGAATTTATAAAAAGTTGCTTTGATGGAATTTCTTACTTCTCTGCAGCCCACTGCAGCCTTAAATCTTATATTCCTAGTTGCTCTGTCTGTCCTGTTTGTTTGCTTGTTTTCCTTCCCTTTTTTAATTTACAACTTCTGCAAACTGAGAAACTCCTTCTGAATGAGTTACTAGTTCATAATCATGGTGCAATTTTAATTGCATTTGTCAGCACAGCACAAATACTCTCCCTGTGTCTCTCCACACGTCACAGCCAAACATGACCTACCGCACTACGCTGAAGTCAGCATTAAACAACAGCTTTCAAGTGATTAAAATAGATGTGGTAGAATCCGGGAATCCAGGACTGTAAGCAAACCTTGGCTCACTCCCTCCATCCTCTCCCAAAACTAAGGATATTTGTATGCTCCACGTTTACCAACACCTATATCCCATGCGAGGAAACACTCCATGTCCTAAAATTACTCTGTCACTCATACTAGAAAGCCTAGGCAAATACACGGGACTTGTATGAGCCTCAGGCATTATGCATGTCACAACTCTTACAGTAAATACACTTCACTGTGCTGTGTAATATATGTGAAAGTCATTGTGATGACTCAAAAAAAAACTTGCACATACACTATTTTTAGGTCCTCCAGGGGCAAGGAGGGGAAATTTTTAATCAGGAAAGCACAATACCTAGTAATTAACTCATAACCTGGTCTTAGTAGTGATAATTAAACTGTGAAACTCCACACACCTACCTCTACAATATACAACAAAACACCAAGAACATATTTTTCTGTTTCTTCTTCAGCTTTCAAGACAGGTCAAGACATGGAAAAGAGTAATCATTTAATTAAAGGTACATTGGTGCCATTAGAATCATAGAATGGCTTGGATTGAAGTGGGCCTCAATGCTTACTCACGTCCAAACCCCTGCTGTGGGCAGGGCTGCCACCCAGCAGATCAGGTGGCCCAGGTCCAGATCCAACCTGGTCTTGAATTCCTCCAGGGATGGGGCACCCACAGCTTTTCTGGTTAACATGTTCCAGCACCTCACCATCCTCTGAGAAGAGAATATCCTCCTAATATCTAATCTAAATATATTCTCTTTTAGTTTGAATACATTCCCTCTTGTCCTATCACTATCAGACCATGTAGAAGTAAAAGTTGCTGTCTTTTTATATGCTTGCTTTAAGTACTGAAATGCTGCAATGAGGCCTTCCTGGAACTGTCTCTTCTCCAGGCTGAATAAGCCCAGCTCCCTCAGTCATTCCTCATAGGAGAGGTGCTCCCGCCATGATGATCACAGGAAGAGACAGAACTGTGTTAGGATCGTCTCTCTCTCTTCGTTAAATCGATCTTGAATTTCCTTTATTTAGAATCGTACTCCAGATTGTGCTCAGATGACTGAGCAGTCTCTGGTATGCTGGGAGTGACAATATGATCAAAGTGCAGTTGGATGCAATAGAGAGAAAGAATATATTAGAAGGCTGATTTAAGGGATCACCACTTAATTACAACAAATAAATAAATAAATAAAGTATAGAGAGTTAACAACATAGTCCAAAACTTTAGAGGTGAAAAAAGGGTAAATAAAAGAATTCAGTAGTTTGAATACTAGCTATTGCAGAGGAGAAGTTTGTTCAGACTGGAAGACGAAGGTGTATTCCTGTAGACAGGTAGGGAAAAGGTTAGAATTTGTACAAGAGAAACTGCTTACTGAGAGAAAAAGGAAAATGATATGGTGAAATAAATAATGGGGTGAATGTGCAAGTTTTAGAGGCAAACTGAGGCAGGACAGCTTCTGCAAAAGGGAATCCCTATTTTTAATGAAAATTAACTGGTACTGTTGTAAGTCCAAGGCAGCATGATTTTTCCTGGATTTTTCATGATTTTTTCCTTCTTTAGCAGAAGTTGTGTTATTCATTATCATCTGAAACTAAACACAACGGAAGAATTATCATTCTCATACAATCCAGTAAGAAATCCAATATGTCATCTTAAAGGTCAGATTTTAAAATGGATTTGAATTTGCTTTATTGAAACAAGCCTGGAAGTGTTGCACACAGTCATTTCTGACTGCAAATAAAGAATAGTTTACCTTCTTGGGTTGTGGCTGATGGTAGTCTGGGTCAGCAAACAAGCTGCAAATGGTGTTGTGTACTGAAATGCAGTAGTGAATGAAAAAAAGAGCATTCATTTTTTCACACTTGCAGTTAATTAATTTCTAGAAGGTGTTTTCCAGACATCAGTAGGACTGTCCTATGACCTGTAATTTCATATCTTCACTGTATTACCAGAAGAGCCATTTGTGTAGAAGTTGTAACTTTTATACCCTTCATCCTTACATCAGAATGAAGCCTTTGTGCAATTCTGGCTTTCTCTGTGACTTCCGATATTTTAGAACTGACAGTAGCATTTTATAATCTGCTCTTGTCTACACTGCTGAAAGATTTCTCAGTCTTTTGTGTAGATACCATTTTTACACTCCCATTGACAGAACTGGGAAGAGAGACATATTTTTTTGCTGTGGTTAAGCTGTAGTGAAGAATCTTGAATGCTTCTCAGAGGACAATACAAGTCATCTTCATTGCTTGTGGAAATGGGCACATTAGAGTTGTTGTGCCTCAGGCAGGACTATACAACTCAGAAGAAGATGCATAGTCCTGTCACCGTACCTCTTTTGGAGTTGATGTGTTTTATTATTATTTTGATTTTTAAATAAAAGAAAAAAAAGGTATTGCTGCTTTTCTATTCCCACTCTGAATATTACTTTTTTCTCCAAGATTTGCATAACTACAGCTAACTGTGTGGAAACTACAAAACAGGCATGTATACTAATTTATGAATACCTATGTATTATAATAAATGATAACAATTTTATTGTGATAGGTAGTGGAAAAGTTGTGTGATAGTTTTTCTGTCACAAGCTGAAACCTCACAAGATTTTCTAAAATTAGCTTGTCCTTTTCCTAGAGTCGGGTAATATTACTTTCTTGCATGTACTTACACTAATTCATCCGTGTGTAATCGTATGCAAAAGGGCCAAGAACAAGGCTGAACTTTCTAAATTGAGACTGTCTGTGCATTGCCATGATTTGCAGATCTGGATACCAGGGATGTAATGGTTCCAGGCTAGACACCATAGAATGCAGGGAAAAAAAATTCTGCTGCTGCATCAGTCTCCTAAATTGTTCAGGAATAATTGTGTTCATGGAGGTACTTTACATGACTGTGAAGACTCACTGTAAGAAAGACATTGAGGCCCTGGAGCGTGTCCAGAGGAGGGCAACAAAGCTGGTGAGGGGTCTGGAGCACAGGCCTTATGAGGAGCAGCTGAAGGAGATGGGATTGTTCAATCTAGAGAAGAGGAGGCTCAGGGGAGACCTTATTACTGTCTATAACTACCTGAAGGGAGGTTGTAGTGAGCTGGGGGTTGGCCTCTTCTCTTGTGTGACTAGTGACAGGACTAGAGGGAAGGGATTCAAGCTGCACCAGGGAAGGTTCAGGCTAGATGTTAGGAAATACTACTTCTCTGAAAGGGTGGTCAGGCACTGGAATGGGCTGCCCAGAGAGGTGGTGGAGTCACTGAACCTGGTGGTGCTCAAAGAGTGCTCGGATATTGTGTTGAGGGACATGGTTTAGTGAGAACCATTGGTGATGGGCAAATAGTTGGACTAGATGATCCTGTGGGTCTTTTCCAACCTTAGTGATTCTATGATTCTATTCTATGGCATTGTACTAGAGAGATTATTGCATTACAAAGGAGAAATGAAATAAAGATCCTACCTGCATCCTGAGCTCACAGGAGGGCTCCAAGAGGAAGTCAGCCCTTAAATAGGGTCTAGGAGGGGTGGAGCCCCTCCCCTCCCGGTCACTCAGGTGAAATTGTGTTCACCTGTGCCCCTGCAGTTGACTCAGTGCTCACCTCAGGTGGTCAGTCAGAGGTTCAGGCCGTGATTCAACAGTTCCCATGCAGCAGGTGAGGGAGGAGCTGATGAGGAGGGGTGTTCTTCTTGATGTTATTCTTACTCACAAGGAAAGGCTGGTTGGGGATGAGAAGACGGGGCAGACTGGGATGCAGTCATCATGAGATGGTGGAGTCCAAGATTTTATGTGGAAAAAGCAAAGCAGTAAGTAGGATTGCTACCCTGGACTTCAGGAGAGCCAACTTCGACCTCTTCAAAGACCTACTTGGAGGTATCTCAGAGGCTAGAGCTTTAGAAGGTACCCATGAGAGCTGGTTGATACTTAAACACCACTTCTTCCAAGCTCTAGATGGGTGCATAATATTAGGAATAGTAAGAAATCGGGAAAAGATGGCAGGAAGCCTGAGTGGGTGAGTAAGGAACTCATGGATGAACTGAAAGGAAAAAAGAAGGTCCATGAAGTGTGAAAAAAGGGTCTGTCCACCTAGGGACAATATAGGAACGTTGTCAGAATCTGAAGGGATGCAACAAGGAAGGCTAAGTCCCTTTTGGAATTACACATTGCAGAGGGGGTAAAGGATGACAAGAAAGGATTTTTTAGGTACATCAACAGTAGAAGGAAGATGAGGGAAAATGTGCATTCCCTACTAAATGAGATGAGTACCCCAGTAACAGGGTATGCTGAGAAAGCATCGATTTTGACTTCCTTCTTTGCTTCAGTTTTTAATGCTAAGACTAGCCCTCAGAGATCCCAGACACTAGAGGTAAGAGACAGTTTTGGGAAAGGAGGACTTTCTGTTGGTTGAGGAGGACCTGGTCAGTGAATGTCCAGTCAAAATAAACATATACAAATCCATGGGCCCCAGTGGTATGCATCTACATGTGCTGAGGGAGCTGGCAGAGATGATTGCTGAACTGCTCTCTATCATCTTTGAAAAATCTGGGTGAATGCTAAAGCTGCCTGAAGACTGGAGTATAGAGAATGTCATGCTAGCCTTCAAAAAGGGCAAGAAGTAGGATCCAGGAAATTACAGGCCAGTTAGTGTCACTTCTGTCCTTAGAAAGGTGATGGAACAACTTGTTCTGGATACTCTTTCCAAGAAATTGGAAGAGAAAAAGGTTATCAAGAGTAGTCATCATGAATTCACCAAGGGGAAATCATGTTTGGCCAACCTGATAGCCTTCTATGATGTCATTACTGGCTGGGTAGATGGGGGGAGAGCAGAGGATGTTCTGTACCTTGACTTCAGCAAAGCGTTTAACACTGTCTCCCACAACATCCTTGTTATGAGACTTAAAAAGTTCAGGATAGATGAACGGACAGTGAGGTGGACTGAGAACTGGATGACTAGTAGTGCTCAGAGGAATGTCATTAGTGGTGCAGACTGGTTGGAGGGCTGTAACTAGCAGTGCTCTCCTAGAGCTGGTGCTGGGTCTGGTCTTATCCAACATCTTCATTAACAACCTGGATGGAGGGATAGAGTTCACCCTCAGCAAGTTTACTGATGTTACAAAGCTGGGAGGAGTATCTGACTCACTGGAAAGCTGTGCTGCCATTCAACAAGACCTGGAAAGACTGGAGAGCTGGGCAGGGAGGTACCAGATGAGGTTTAACAAGTGCAAGTATGGTGTTTTGCACCTGGGGAGGAATAACCACATGCATCAGTACAGGTTAGGGGATGACCTGCTGGAAAGGAGCTCTGCAGAGAAGGACCTGGGGTTCTGATGGACAACAGGATGGCCACAAGCCAGCAGTGTGCTCTCTTGGCCAAGAAGGCCGTTGGTATTCTGGGGTGCATTAAGAAGAGGGTAGGCAGCAAGTTGAGGAAGGTGAACCTCTCCCTATAGTCTGCCCTTGTCAGGCCACATTTCCAGTTATGGCTCCCCAGTTCAAAAAACAGAGGGATCTCATAAAAAACAACAGAGGAGGGCCACAAAGATGATAAAGGGCCTGGAACATCTCCTATATGAGGAAAGGCTGAGTAACCTGGGTCTGTTCAGCCTGGAAAAAAAAGAAGACTGGAGGGGATCTGATTAATGTTTATAAACATCTAAAGACAGGTGGGAGGGAAATGGATGAGGTCAGGCTCTTCTCAGTGGTGTGTAGAGATCGGACAAGGAGTAATAGACTAAAACTTGAGCATAGGAAGTTCCGTACAAACTTGCAGAAGAAATTCTTTATGGTAAGGGTGATGGAGCACTGGAATAGGTGCCCAGAGAAGCTGTGGTGTCTCCTATTCAAGACCCATCTGGACAGCTACAGTGTGACCTATTGTAGGGTACCTCCTTTAGCAGGGAAATTGGACTCAGTGATCTCTCAAGGTCTCTTCCAACCCCTGCAATTCTGTGATTCTGTGATTCTCTGGAATTATTTGTTGAGTACCTCCACATCCTCCACATCTGTTGTGCCATTTCTTCCTTCTCATATATCAGAGGGTGTACAGTCTCACTGTAAAAGATTAATTAGGACAAATTAAAAGCAACTCAAGTAACTGATACACTTTGAAGCTTATGGATAGCAAGAGGATTAATGCAGGATCCTGCAGCCTTTCTCTCATGCTAACTGTCCCAGTAAAGCCAAAGGCCATCAGGACTATCTGAAGCCTGATGGAAGCTCTTTGAACTGAGACCTCTCATTCTCAATTGAACAGAAGTCTCTTCATGCCATTCTCTTGTTTCTCCATGCCAGAGTTGAAAACAGGACTGTGAGCAATTCAGCCGTTTAGTGCTTCTTTCATTTTGTTGTTGTTGGTTTTTTTTTTTTTTTTGGTAAAGAAGTTCACAGAGATACGTGCAGATGATATGTGCAGATGGAACAGAATTAGGGGAATAGCTTGGAAATGCAATATATAACCAAAAGCCAGGCACTTGCAATGCAGCATAAAGCCCAGAGCTCGTTCAGCTTCATCTGTGCCTTTATATGAAGTGGCAATTAATTGTTCGGGAATACAAATCTACTGCTATAGTTCTTGTTGCTATTGTTATTATTAATTATTATTACTACTATTACTGAATGACGTTTCCTTCTCTGAAGAATAGTTCTTTCTTAGCTAGTGACAAAAGCAATGCTTTTTTGAGTATGCATCACATGACATCTCTGTCAGGCAGTGTTGTACTCACCCAGCTGTGTTCTGCCAGAGTATTGTTAGATATTTGCCAGAGCTTCCAGTGTCAATCCTCAGTAATTTGTCTCTGTTTGCCCTTGTGACGACCTGAAAACCTGAGGAGAGATTAATACAAAGTTTGTGTTTAAGCACTGAACGAGAGAAAAATCAAACAAAACAACACAAACACAACAATAACAACAAAACAACAAGGACGCAACAGTATTTTGTGCTCTAGTTCAGCTTGCAGTCATGTAAATTGTGGCCTTTTTGATATTAGTATTGGAGCTTACGTGTAGATAAGGGATGTTCATAAATGAAAATTGTTCATTTTAAACTGCTGAATTTTGAATGACTTATCTGTCAATATCTAGCGTCATTTTCAAGGCTGGCCAAACATAAATAAAAATAATTTTTGTCAAAGAACACAGAATTCCTACTCCTACCTAAGAGGTAGGAATGAAATCGGAGGAGGAAACTCTGATGGCAGGGAAATGAGTGAGGACTTATTCATAGGGATGGGTCAATCTGCACGACCAAGAATCTTTTGTACTTTGCTAAAGCCAAACAAATGGTGAAGCACAACCTTAGTCTGAGCTCTGTAGTCTGCTTGAGCCCAAAGCCTCAGAGGCACTGTAGTGACCATTTTGCTTGCTCAGGAAACATGAGTTCTGTTGCTATCATGGCATGGGCATCTTGTTCGGGCACAAATGGTGTGCTAGGAAAAGTCCATACAAGGAAACAGTCAAATAACCACTTTCATACTATTGGCATAAGTGTAATAAGTTCTCATAAATGGGCTCCTCACAAACTAATTTGTGGAAGACATTAATTTGAATGGCAGATTTATGCAAAGGAAATCAAGAAGGCAAAATGTTGAGAAGATAACTGGCTGTTGTGGAGGAAAGAGCAAGGGAAACAGCACAAGAAAGAAACAAGGGACTTCTAGAGTGATAAAAATGTTGAAGATTACCTTCTTGATAGTAACAGAAGAAAGTCCTAAAGTAATTAATATGAAAATGCAGCCCAAAGGAGACTTGAAGTCTGTGTACATTACCCACTAGGAGGCACAATGTTTGCATACTAGAATTTAAAGTTATTACTCAGGACGCTAGAGTGTACTTACAATGCTCTCAGAACACAGCAGAAGCAAATTAAGAGAGATGAAATGGATTAATAAAAAAGCAAATAAAAAGGCTGTAAAGTTCAAATGAAGGGCCTAATTCCATTCCTATTAAAATATAAACAGCCACATTCCCATTAATTTCAGTAGGAGTAGTATACAGAGCCTAAAGTATAGTCCGTACTGCATCCTAAAATCTATACGCGTGGAAAATGTAATGAAAAAGCAGACAATTAACTTTTTATTTTACTTCTAGATCTAAAAGGAGAATAGGCACAATGATGTACTATATTTGGGCTGCTTCCCCAGAAACAAAGATTTAGTTACTTTTTGTCTTCTAAATCATCAACGTTAGTGCCAGCAACCCAGTCTCAAGTCACAGGTGAATAAAAGGCAAGTGCAGTTGTGCTTGTGCTCTTTGTTTGCTCACAAAAACTTTTGCTGACAGAACAGCTGATGGAGGATAGCATCCTCCATTGAGAGTGTACCCCAAGTGCCATTTGCCTGCCACATACTGTGCATGGTTGTTAGCAACAGGACTAATTTTGCTGTGTTTCCTGCGTCAGCTTCTCAGTGCTTGCCTGGAATTGACATTGGCTTTTCTCAGCATTCCTCTGGCAAGCCCTGAACAACCACGTCAGCTGGAAGCTGAAAGGAGAAACGCAGGGAAGATCTGTGTGGAAGCTGCAAAAGATCTCTGTAGCTGTATCTAAAACTTCACCCCTGTGTCCAGATGAGCACCTTGCCCTTATCCTGATTCGTTTCTTGGTTAACGTCTGAGCACATCCCTGCCCCTTCTCTTATCTTCCTGTGTCTTAGCTGGAGAGGCAACTTGGCTATACAGAATGGCCAGAGCAAAAGGCATCCTTTGGTTAGTCCTTGATCTGTTCACCTGGGGAAGCCAGGGTCCCAAGGCAGGCTGCAATGCTTGCTTGCTGCAGGACTGATAGTGTGAAAGTCCTTGGAAATAACTGGGCAAAGCTGACCCTGAGGCTTGCAGTTAAAGACTTGATTCACACCAGTTTATACCTCCTTTGAGACCAACCTGGGCTACAGGCCCAGGTGTCTGAGAATGTGGCTATAGCAAACTTCCTGTCCACCACTCTGATCGCTCCGAGAAAATAGAAAGAACATGCACCCCTAGACAACAGCTCTTGCAGATGTATGGCCACAAAACAGTGGGTGTTTTGACCTCCAGTTGAGGACATTTCAATGAACGGTCTCTCTTGGGAGCTCAAGAATTGTGCTTGCTGAGAGTGTTTCTTCTCCTGAGGAAGTAGGGCAGCTCTTCACTGTCTCTGGCCTCAATCTGACACAACTTGCTGACCCATTCGGTTTCTGCTGCTTCTTTGAAGAACTGATTTTCTGTACAGGTTCAGTGCTTCTAATTTATTTTGTGATGTGATTTGTGTTTTGTGGGTCTTTGGATAGGCAGCTGCTGTGACTTAACCACTATTTGCCCCACAGCTCCCAGTCATCTTTTCTGTTGCTTTATTTCTGTGACATTCAGGGACTCTCCTCTGTCTTATATGTGAATCTTTGACTCTTTTGGTGTAGGGACTGTTTTTTGTTTTGTTTGCTGAGCATCTTGTACAGCTCACTTGCTGAGGCACTGGGTTTCACTGTAGAGCAATGACAGTATTAACCATGGTAACGAAATACCAAGAATCAGCAATACTCCAAAATGGAAAATTCAAGCTTTTGAATCTTGAAGGAGGGAGCAATGATGTGAGAGAGTTAAGTCCAGTCAAGTCCAAAGATGTCATTCCTGAGGCAACGCGTTCCACCAACGTGGCACTTGTTGCAAACTAGAGTATCACAAAGATGAAAATACACTTTGCAGCACGTCTTGGGTCACATCTCTGGTGTTTGATTTGCCCAAGTTCAGGGTAACGCTACCCTATCCTAACCCCAGGTTGTTTGTTCTCCCTCTCTTTGACTGAGGGGCTGGATTTTACCTGAGGACCCTAGATATCTCTGCACACAACTGATCTGCTCCATGGATGGACTTACTCTCTCAAGGGGCTCTAAAGGTTTGCCTTTTTCCAAAGGCTACATACTAACACACTGAAGCAAACCCAGCTCCTGATCCATTTTACTTTCCCCATTCTAAACGCTCCCATTCGGGTCAGGAAATGGGCAGAAGAGGACACGGGCTGGAGGAGCGGGGCAGCGGGCTTCACCTCCGTCCCGTAGGAGCGGTGGGAGCGGCGGGGGCTCTGCGGCCCGGCCCCGGGGTGGTGCCGGCGGTGGGTCCCGCCCCGCTCACCTGTGCGGGTCAGACGGCCGCGTTGCTCCCGCTCCGGTTCCACCGCAGTCCTCGGAGGATGAACGCGCTGAGGCTGCCGGCCGAGCCCGGCAGGGAGGTGAGAGGAGAAGGGGCTGTCTCCGAAAGGACGGGCTGGCTGGGGTCGGCGGGCAGCGGCCGGGCGGGTCTCCTGCGCCTGGGGAGTGGGGAGGTCACAGCCGGCCGGGACCGGGGCCTGGCTGCAGCAAGTCCAGGTGGACGTGTGTCTGCCTGCTGTGGCTGAATCCTGGACCCGTCCAGCACAGCTCAGCTCGCCGGGAGTTGCATTCAACAGTGCTCCATGCACAGAGTCGAATGCATTAACCACCCAAGCGGTATTTGCTGTGCAAATATTCCCATGCAACAATAAGTCAATGGGGAACAGTTGTGTTAAACAAGCGAATAACAAGCTGATGATGAGGAAATGACCATTGAAGTGTTGCTGGGGGTCTTTTCAGTGGTGCTATGGGAACTGCGGGTTGCTCTTTTTGACTCTGAGTGCTGTGAAGTACGTGGTTCATTCCTACTCTGAAGCAAACCAAAGGGCTTGATGGAGAGCAGGAGGTGTCTAGGCTTTGTAAATGTGATGTGATCACTGTTGCCCTACAAATTTTGCTTGTGACTGCTGGCATCTGACTAGCATCCTGCCAGAGTTCTGCTCCTTGAAGGGATTAACACTAATACATAATGGCAGTGCTAGTGACCAAAGCTATGTATCTATGTTTCTGTGTGTTACTTTTCCTCTTCTGAGCCAAAGGGTATCTGTGTGTCTCAAGAAAGTGCTGATCTGAAGTACAGTGCTGTGTTAGCCCATTTTGGGGAAAACAACTGCAGGTGTCTGTCTCCTGGAGTGACTCTGCATCCCGGAGTACTGTGAGGCAGTCTGTGGTTTGGGCTTCTGCCCCCGTCAGCACCAAGGTGCAAAAGCTCAGGACTGCACGTCTACCTGCCCCAGGGGAGAGAAACAGCTGCAGACACAGGAGGTGGGAAGTGCAGCCCTGCCTCGCTCCTGCAGGAAGAGCTGGAGGTGAAGAGCAAAGGAGGGCCCCTGCCTTTCTGCACTCTGTGCCATGCAGTACTTATACTGACACAGGCTGCTAGTGGAAGGTCAAATGCTTTGGGGTCCCTCTTCAGCTCTGCTCCCTTTGGTACTGGACTTCTCTGTGACTCAGTCTTCCCACTTGCAAAATATCCATAGGGCAAAGTATTCTATGTACTTATGGAGAAAACTGAGATAGCTGTTATTGTCCAAGCCAGTCAAATATGCCTGCAAAAGAAGACCAAATTTGCTTATAAGTTTTACAGTGTGATCATCCCAGCAGAACCATTCAGTTTGAGCAGTACCTGCCTGAAAGCATCTTATTGTAGTGCGATATTTATTCATAGCACTAATAGAAATTAGTATACGAACACAGAATTTAGTATACAAACACATACAAACGTAATAAATTACAAAAATAAATAAATAAATAACCACAGCATTATTTTTCAAAGTTGTGAAATAGAGGAGCTTTGAGCAGAGAAAAGAAATGCAGGGCTTGATTATGCTTTCTAGCCGAACAGGAGGAAACTATTTGCTTTCAGTGGGTTACTCTTGTTTACATTGGTGTGAGAATCGTCACATAATTGTGGGCTGAAAGATACATTCTGCTCTTCCTCGGGCAGAAGAAATAACCCTCACTCTTGTATTTAACATCTTCCTCTTTTCCAAGCAGCATCATTTCTTGTGTTGTCAGTGAGTAAAAGCATGAGGTAAGCATTTGATAATTTGTTATTGCAGCGCTGTGTTTTTTTTTCTTGCTTTGGTTTGGTCGGTTGTTCTGTTTTGTTTTCAACAAAATAGAGGCATGCATAGAAGGCTTTCTTTCTAGCTACCATGATTATTTTTTTCCTCGTATCTATTTTGAGTTACAAATACAGCACGTAGTCTGACTAACTTAATATTTAGG
Source organism: Bambusicola thoracicus (assembly GCA_002909625.1). Taxonomy (NCBI): domain Eukaryota; kingdom Metazoa; phylum Chordata; class Aves; order Galliformes; family Phasianidae; genus Bambusicola; species Bambusicola thoracicus. The sequence continues at coordinate 35,461 of PPHD01001748.1, forward strand.
TATTTACTTTGCTCCCATATGGGCATGCATGTTAGTTTTTAGTGTAGTTTTGAAACCCATTGGACCAATATGAAAGGGCTGAGAGACTGTTGAGCCTCCTCAGAGCCTAGTAATTTTTTTTTTTTAGATATACAAGCTTATTTGTACCTTCTTAAACTGGTTTCATAGTAAAAGAACCATGAACAGAGGTAACTGTCTTCAGAAGCTAGCTGTGAAGCACCAGATTTTCTGTAAAATGTGACCTCTGAAGTAGTATATTCTTTCTGCAGTGAACTCAGATTTGCAGATGTTACTTCCAGTAGCGCCAACATGAGCTTGCCAACCTACTTGTAGCATGGGCTTAATATTGAGGTCAGGGTGAAACCTGTGACTGGATTTGGAAGGGATACAAAGTTTGGAGGAGTATATTTTTCTCATTATGGGGGGATTTGCAGGTGTAAATGCCATAGAGAGTGTGTATCTCTTGCTTTTTACTGGAAAAATAGACTAGGTTACACAGATGTTCCACTGACATCTTCCAGAATCACCCATGCACTTAAAGTCACCGTGCTGAAATTAGTGCTGTAAAAACTGGTTTCCTGTACAGTGTAAAACTTGTTGTACAGTTGCAGCTAAAGCCAGTGAAGGATCTTTAATAGTGGGAAAATGGTTGCATATGCATTTCTTCCAGTGGCTGGATGCACTGGCTAAATGCTGAGGCCATATGAAATACACAGTTCTGAGGGCAGAATCTGCATCAGTACCTTGCCCGTCCCTCCTGTAGTTCCCTGGTTGAATTAGCACATGCTATTTAGAGTCAAACCGTCCATGTTATTGGACATAAGTCAGGATAAGTAAGCCAAAAGACACGGTACAGGGATGTATGTATGTGTCTTACGTGTTCCCTCTCTCCCCTGTTCAGTAAATCTATAGCTGTCTTCTCAAAAGCAAGATGCAGCAACAGTACCAATATTAGAAGAGAATCTTTAACCCACCTCTCCATTTCTTCACCTGTTCCGGCTGCGGACAGTCATCCTATTCCTCTGCATCCACTTACTTTGCCTCACCCGCTGCTCATACTGGTCATCACTTGCACGATCCATTCCTCAAAGTTCCTCCTGCTGTCAGACGAGGCAGCAAGTGACTCTCCTGTCTGTTGCCTTTTGGCTGTCCATGTAGTTCTCTGTCCTCCAGCCTTCCCTCCTCTCAAGCATTCTGGCACTCTGCACAGGTGGTTTCATTCCTTTGGTGGTGATTCTTCCCCATTAGCCAAAACCCAGTAGAATGGAGCAGGGAGAGCTACTCAGCAGTTGCATTTAGTCAAATTTTTCCAGAGATGTGACTTATGCTCCATTCCTACAACTAAACCTCTGACAAATATCATGCCCAAACAAGGGAAATACACATGAAAATGGGCAGGTGCCTGCAATACTGTCCAGAATAAACAGCAAAATTGTAACAGAGCTCAGTAGGAACAATATAGAACCTTGAGCATTGGGAAGCTCTGGAAAGCAAAGAGTTCCCTGACTGATGAAATAACCTGACACTGAATATATTTGAAGAAATGGACTGTAAATGGCTGAGAACATAATCTAGGATGTGATGTGACATCTTCAAAGTCAAAATACAGTTTACCCCCACATTCTTTTTTTATTAACTAAGTCTCAACCTCAGTAGTCAATAATCCTTAGGGGTCTTTTTGGGACACTTCATTTACAATGCATGTATGGATTTCATGTGGAATGATCCTGGTTCTGTTCTAAATCTCTGGTGTGGCCCACAGCAAGTAATTCAAATGCTAAGCTTGTTTCCCATTCATTAACAGTAAGGTTAGTTCTCCGGCATAGTAACGTTAAAATGAGGAGGAACTGTGATATACTGCAAGAAATGAAGACAACTTATTGCTCTGTTCATAGAATAACTTACTGCTCTATTCATAGGATTGAGGGATTGTTAAGGTTGGAAAAGACCTCTAAGATTATCTAGTCCAACCATCAGCCCATTCCCACCATGCCCCACAGTACCATATCTCCATGTTTCTTGGGCGCCTCCAGGAATGGTGATTCCATTACCTCCATGGGCAGTTGTTCCAGCACCTGACTATTCTTTCTGAGAATAAATTATTCCTAATATCCCTATGCAGTCTCCCTACGCTGAGGCATTTTGTCGGTGCCTCCACCCCTGTGGCAATGAGCGAACTGGCCTCTGATCATCACGGGACTGCTTTTGGAGCACCAGGAAGTGAAATGAAAAGCTCAGAGCATGTTGTTTGGCATCACAGTAATTACACCAATCATCCTTCATGTTTCTAGTGTTTCTACAATGCTTATTAAAAACTGGAGGGAGGAAGAGTGACCAAATATCAAGTGATGCTCCAAGGAGTGGAAAGATGTATACAGACATAGTGTTTGGTAACTGGATGGTAAGCATAGGGACTGGATGACAGTACCAATTCTTGAAAGATTTATAAAGTGCCGTGGAAAACAGAGGAGTTTAAACTAAAATGTAGCAAAGACTTAAGAACCACGGTTGGCTTTACACCTTGTGTGCGCTTTCACTGAGGTCAGTGACGCTTCACTGTGGAAAGCCAAGGAGGTGTGCAGATCCCTGCCAGACTGAGTCTGATGGTCTCTCTGGGGCTGGATGCAGGGGCTGCTGCATGTACAAGCTGAGGCTTCAAGGGCAGCTCTGAGCCCGGAGTGAAAAGTAACATTCACAGCTGTTGAGCTGTCCTGGCCTTCTTCCTACACCTGCTGTAGATGCTGCGTGGCTCCAAACTCGTACCTGCAGTCCCACAAAATGACTGACACTTGCTTACCAATGGCTAAGAGAAGTAAGCACCGCCGGATTTTTCTGTAGAAGCACTTTTGAGAGCTTTAGCAAACAAACCAATTGACAGAACGGGGCCGAGGGGACCGGACGGGGCCGAGAGAGCGCTGAGTGCGGTGGGGCGGCCCCGGAGGGGAGGGAGCGGCGGCCTCGCTCCGCCGGGCGGGCGCGGCGACGGCCGGGAGGCGTTGCGGGCGAGGTGGGCGCCCTCCGAGCGGAGCGGCCGGGGCAGAGCTACAGGCTGGGCGGCGGCCGGGGGTGGTGCCACGGGCAGCGCGGCGCAGGGCGGCGGCCCCACAGCGCGGGCGGGCGGCAGGTGGGAGCGGGCCGCGGCCGGCGGTGAGCGGAGCGGGGCGGGGAAGGGATGGGCTGCGCGCCCAGCATCCACGTCTCGCAGAGCGGCGTGATTTACTGCCGGGACTCGGACGAGTCCAATTCCCCCCACCAGACCACCACCATCTCGCAGGGTGCCTCCACCCTGCACGGCCTCTTCGTCAAGAGCGACGCGGCCGACTCCATCCCCTCCGTCCTCGCCTACCAGAGCCGGCAGCAGCCGCCCTGCTCCGGCCCCCGCCGCAGGGAGTCCAGGGCGCCGCGCTGCTGCGGCATCGAGGCGGAGACCCAGACCAGCAGCGCCAGCCTCAAGGTGAGCGCCGAGCGGAGCGCGGTGGGGAGCCGCCCCGCCGCTGGGGTGCAGCTGTCCCCGCTGACTCACCGCTCCCTGCAGAGCCCCGGGGCTGGGAGCCGCGCGGCCGGAGGGGAAGGGCTGCTCCCGGCGCTGCGGTGGGTGGCGGGGAGCGGGCGTCCGGGAGAGGTCCACCGGGTCGGTTCTCCTTAGAGAAACGCGCCTCCTGGATGCTGAGCTCTTCCCTTCCTCTGTCGGTCAGAATGAGCTGTTGCCGTCCGCAGGAACTCAGCCGTCCTCATCCTCAGCACGGCCGGCAGCCTCAGAGCTCCTGCAGCGGGTGGACAGCGGTCGTCTGACGGCTCCGCTCCGAGCCGGTGTGGCTGCGGCGGCGGCCGGCGGTTCCGCGGTGAGCGGGCGGCCAGGGGGCTGCTCCGGGATGGTGCATTGACTCACCGCGTGCTGCCGGCGTCGTGGGACACCGGTTTCCCTGCGAGCTGCCTGTAGGGTTCTGTTTTGCAGCGTAGTCGCCACGCTCCAAAACTTGCTCACAAAACAAGCGGTGTGGCGATCCCAGCGGCACCCCAGAGTGCTCCTCCTTTATTAATAAAGCCAGGTATCGTGCCGTAAAGTCATTCTCTGGGATTAAATAGATTCTAGTACTCGGTTATAATTAAGAAATTAGGAGATTAGGTGAACTTAAAATATACTCTGTAATTAAAAAAAAATCAGAGCACATCTAATGAAAACACAGGCTAGGTCACAGAGGAAAAGAACAACCAACACAACTGAACGCTCCTGTAACCAAATGTACTTGTCGGCTTTCTGGTTGTCAGAAGTGAACGTATTTCAGATGTTTCTGAGCTTTGTAACTGGCACCCAAATGCCACTGCTTCAGCGTTTTGCACAGTGTGGGGACCTACGCTCAGGGAGATGGTGCTTCTATTCAGTTAAGAACTGCTCCATTGGCGCAGTGCAATTTTTTCTATCTTACGTGAATTGAGATCTGTAAAATACTTTTGTGCCATTTTAAAACCAAGTCAGAGCTCCCAGTTTCTGCCACCGTTCCTCCCACTGTTTCCTCTGGGATAATATGTTCTTTTGTGACCAAAATGAGGTCCAGATATTACAGAACTATCACAAAGGCAAAGTAATATTTAAATAAAAAACAAAAGGGCATGGAACTACAGTTCTTCAATTAGATAACAAAATTTACTAACATTTGAAGAAGTTTTCTTTATTTTGGTAGAGATTATGTGTCTAGGAATACCTGAGGGCTTCAGCTGCTTCAGAGCTTGGTTGCCTGTATTGGCGGTGTCGAAATGTTATCTAACTATTTAAGCAAGGAAACAAAGACAGGGGTCAAATGGCTGGTAAATTGATATAATATTCCAGTTGTGTAACTGATTGGCCCACTTAAGCCATGCTGCTTCATGTGTCTTCATTTTCTGCTCTAAACTGTTCCCTACTTGTTTACACAATCGAGTATTGCATTATTTGCATTTGAACTTATAGAATGTATTAAAACTGGTCCACATCACAGTAATCACAGGGCACTCAAAGAATCATAGAATGGCCTGGGTTGAAA
>PPHD01001749.1:4984-18405 GCA_002909625.1 Bambusicola thoracicus
TTTTTGTCTTGGGTATACACCAAAAAGAGAAATAGAGTACTCTTTCAAGGCCTCATCTACAATACTGAATTCTGCTAACCCTAAAGATTTAGCCCGTGATAATTAGTCTCCTTGGCCTAGTAATGTTATCATGAATTGAAGTGTAACAAAAGAAGATCAGGAAGGGCAACATCCTTTTCTCTCAGAAGACTCTGAAGTTAAATTTAAGGAAAATGCAATCTACGTAGGATGCTCCAAAAGTAATGCCTCCTGTTTATTTCCATGGAAACTACAACAGATACTAAGATACCACAATAACACTAATTGATAAGAGAAAATTCTTAGCTATAAAACACCATTTATCAACATTATCACCATCATTAGCTGATTCACATGGATGAGTTGATTGAGATGCTCTTTATTCTGTGGTGTGACAGCTGTGCACAGCCCTCTGGAACATTGCTTGTCTTTCACGTCACTGTTGCCACAGCTGAAACTCACTACCCACCACCTCACAGTGCTCACATCTGCTTTTTGGTCTTCAACAACGTTCAGCAAGTGTCAATGAATGTCAGTTGGTGCTATTTTTTCCACGTGGAGGAATTCAATTCTGACGCACTTCCATGTCACACACCATTCTGCCAGACTGCCCCTCTGCTGCCATTTGTTACATGGCAACAAACTGTAATGGAATATTGGTGGGAAGGTTCAACCTTTACTGCCATACAACCAACATCTGCCTCTGACGTCATGGACCAACATAACAACATAGGAGGCATTACTTTTGGACCAGCCCTTGTAATTTGTACAACTCACCTCATTTTATTTTATTTTCAAGCAGAGATAGCAAATGTTGAGATTTAGAAAAATAAGATCCTCTTTAGATTGTTCTGAGCAAGTGTGACCTACTTTCTTTCTCAACTTGCCGCCAAATCTACACATCTTCCTCTCATTGTCGTTTTCTTCCAGAAGATTTTAAACCCGTGCTTCCTTAGAATTGCTGGGAATTTATCATATATTGAAGTTTTGGTTAAACTTTGAATCATCAAAAATTACTAAGGAAAGAAAGCTGTGTCTTCGTTTTCAGAAATATTGTCCCCAACCATAGAGCAGGAAACAGCTTTCCGTTTTTCTATATGAAATTTCATAGAAATGGGAGGAGGACAGGACTCTCCATCAATAAATCCTTTATGTTTAACGAACACCCAGCACACTGCAGCTGATGGGCCCAGGCAAATCGGGTCAGTGGGGCTTTGCTGTTCCATGTCTTCACGTGCAAGGTTTCTCCCAGGATGCATTACTTTGAGATTTCCTTCCCCCTCCCTTTGGACTGATCTCACTATAGCCTAATGTGTACAGCAGTGAAATAGATGAAAGCTGACCAGGGGCATGCAGAAGGCAGTACTGAAAATCCCTTTTCCTCCATTCTTGTTGTCTGACCCCACCCCTTAGAAAGGCTTTTGTCTGTGAAGAGCAAAATCAACAAAAAACTGTGTAGATTCATGACTTGCTTTTGTCTCCAGCAGTAGCATTTGCTGAATGAACAAAGGGACTGTTTAGTTTCCTGTACTTTCTGAATTCAATATGGAGAGTACTTTCCAATAACAGTGACTTCTTTCATCTTAGAAATACTTTATAGAGAAAGCATAGCTAATACAAATCACAATGATAGATGCCTATTCCTTGTTTCTTTTGCAAGAATGTAGCTGTGTCATTTGTTTCTAATGCCTGAGCATTGTCATCATTCTAAATCTTTTAAATCACAAAAGAATGGGAAATGTTAATAGGAAAAGGAAGTAAGGGGTCATCGCCTAAAAGTTTGCTTCCTCACTACACGTCAGAACAAAATCTGAGAGACAAATCCATCTTCAAAACATAGTTGCAGCTGAAAGGAGCTGAAGGCGTAAACTCAGAGCCAAATTCTAGCTCCTAAATGTAGCTTATGGTGCACCTTACTGAGAAAGATGATTGCTTGTATCCCTCTTGTTTTGTTATCCCATTGTGTTTCTGCCTGGAGTAGGGCACTGATGCGTGTAAATGATGTTTGCATTTAAGTAGGTACTGAGACTGCTGCTAGGACTTTGTGCTGATCCTCTAGAAACATGTTGCTGGAACAAGTGGCCAACATCCCAAGCTTTTCTGGAACTTCACAACTAGTCAGGACAGCTGGAGATCTGTAGGTAACAGCCATCCCGTTTACCCACGGGCTGATATGCAGTCTTAGATGGCTCCAGCCTCACTGCTGTTGCTCTCCCTGGCTCTGCCACCACAAGTGATTATTGCCAGCCACTGTGTTTGTCATTCTAAATTCTTTCAGAGTTAATATGTCTAATGAAGGCTTTTTGACCCCTTTCCTATTGTGTATATCTCCCCTGCTGCAAAGGGTGAATATGTCAGTACTGGGCAGTACAGTGTTCTTTGTTTATCAGTAATAGTATAACTTTATTGCTGCCCGTGCTGTCCTGTTTCGTCCTTCAGGATAGATAGCTCAGCATAAAGTATAAGCCTGTCTTTCTCTTCTTAGTTCTATGTCGTCTGATGTGTGCCATGCACTACATGGAAGATACAGCCATGCAATACATAATCCCACTCCCAGGGAGCGGCTGATGGTACTGGAATTGTTACTTCATCCTCTGAAAGCTTTAGTGTTGGAGCTGGCACACACAGGCTTGCAAAATAACAAAGGGAGAAAAGGCCACAAAATACTGTGGAGTAAACAAGATCTGGTTTGCAGAAGCTGACGAGAGACAGCTCAGGATAGGCACTTCCTAAAGTCACAAATTTTCTTTGCTGCCTCTGTGCCTACTTCCTGAAGGACTGAAGTATTTTCATGGAGTCCAGATGTAGAAAGACAATAGGTCAGTGTAATTAAATACTCAAAGCAGAAGCATATCATAGCCACTAAAATGTGTAGTTAACACCAAGAATTAGCCTTCCAATGTCAGAAGTGTCACACTGAAGTATCTTAATTATTGAGGTCCTGCTGTAAACCAGACATTGGTGAGAAAGATAAAAGAAGTTATTTTGCTCTCAATAGAATATGTTTGCATTGGCATTTTTTATTGATCAGATATCCCTGGTGAACATACTGCATTCTTAGTAATACAATATTCATAAAACCCAGCAAAAAAGAGAATCCTGACATGCCATAACAACTATGTAGGATGTGGCATTTAGTGTAAAACAGCGGGGTGGAGTAGGAGAAGCCTCAATGCTGTTCCTGAAAGAGAGCACTCACTCGCTTGAGATGTCCAGCTGAATGAGTGACACAAGCAAAGGTTGCAGAATTTGGTCAGTTGGTAGCAACCAAGCGTTCATAGATATAAGGCCCAGGTATAATTTTTAATATAGCCCACATGCACCCTTTCTCATATTTTTCTCTATACATAATTGAAAGGAAACTTATCTAGAAAGAGAGAGACTGACGTGTCACATCATGACATTACTACAGTGTTGTGTTTTGTGGGCCGTATTCAATGAAACCCTCGAGTGATCTGTTCCAATAATACAGATAACAGCTAGTAGAATGATTCACCCATCAAGCAATAACGAGCAGCCATTGCATCACCTTCTGTTGTTTATTGTACCCTGAGGCTTTTCAGAATACAGTTGCCTTGATAAAAAGATAAAAGAAGAGAACATAAAACTTGGGTGAAAGAAAATTCTTATTAAACTGATTCTACTTCTTGTCTCCTCTTTCTCTGTTCCCTTTAAAGTTATTATTAATAAGGCCAAAGTGTTTGATAGTGAACAGGCATTTGTGTGAGAACCATTATCAGTGGAGTAACACCTCTGAACGACTGCTCAATTCAGTGAATAAATGAGGCCCAAAGAATGAGTGTAGGATAGATAGTTTAGAGAAAAGTCAAGTCCAGGACTGAGAGACTGTGACATTATGGGTTGAATTCTGAAGGTTTTCTTCCATCTACTTGGATTTTCTGGAAGTCAGTAAGATCTCTGCCAGTGTAAGAGATCTGAGTAAAACCTGAGTGATCCCTTAGGCTTTGAAGATATAATAATGTTTATGTCTCAAGCTCCTCTCAGAGTTCATAATGAGCATTAATTAAATATACCTCAGGGCTCCCTATGTCGGAGCAAAGTACTCTTGCTCCCTTTAAAGAGATAGAGGAAACCAGTCACTGCACAGGAGAAGTTCCTCTAATAGGATTTGGAGCTTCTCCTGGCTTTGGGTCCTTTTTCGAAAGACCTTGAGTTGCTAACTGGACATCGAGGGATTTTTAGAGGTCCTGACTTCCTCCAGTTCCCTGTGTCTTCAGACAGAGATGTTGGTGCTTAGAGCTCCATGTGCCTATATTCTGCTTATCTTTAAGAACAGAAGAGCACCTAGAGTATTTAATAGCCAGTCAGTACAAGATGTTGAAGACACAGAATGTACTTAATTTATGTGAGGTAGGCAATAAGTTTTAGAAAGTAAGTATTAATTTACTAATAAATATACCTGAATCATTAATCTCAGAAATCACAAATAGGAAGTCCCCTCTGGTCCGCAAAGATATAATTCAATGCATACATTTAAGGAATTCAACACATAAATTGTTCTGTGTTCAAAAAGAGGTGTCAGATTTTACTCTGGGATGATATGTTAAACCCTCACAGCTGAGATTTCATAGTGGGAGAGCTGACAAACCCTCTGTTGCAGAGTACCCTACTTGATGTGTCATCGCAACCCAGAGCATACAAAAAAATGATGACGTAATTTATTATCCAGGAGCCTCATGCTGAAATACTGACAGAGACAAAACTCACCCATTACCATCACAGGGCCATTTACCTTGATAAGTTACTCTGATCAAATGATATTGCATTTGTTCTGAACAAATTCATTTGCTTATCGGCTGTTTCAGAATCAGCACCCACAGGAACCTCGATAATGATGAAAAGCTGAAGGACAGGATGTGGGGATGGATTTACTATACAATAACAAGTTATCATGATTCATACTTGCTTTTTTCTGCTGCTGAACATACTCTGCCTGTGACCAGAACCTACTCATAATCACAAGCAGAAATTCTGCAACTTGGTGTGATGGCGCTAACCATGATCTGCGTAAGCTCACTGCTTGAGTCTCGGGCAACAGCCAGCACACACTCAATGAGAGGTGACAAAAGGAGGAGGTAATGTTAGGCGCTTTGACAGAACAAGACAGAAAGAGCACTGCAGATTCTTTTCCAAAATAGGCTCAGCATGGGCTGTCAGTCCTGGAATAGCAGGCAAATGTTTACACACCGATGGGTCCCCCCACATCAAATGACTTTGAGACTATCCTACCAATGGAAGAACAAAATCAAATGCAAATCATCAGCACTCTGTGTGCAGGTTCCCTGCATCCTACCATGTAGCATATGAATTCTGTGCACTCCTAAGAATTTCATGCTAATACTCACATTCTGTTTTTTTTTTTTATTCCTCCTAAAAGCTTGCCAAGATAAATTACTCTCTCTCATTTTCCCTAGATGAAGTCCAATTTGTGGCACTCCTGATTTGCTGAAATACCTATGGTGCCTCCAAGTTTTCTGTGGTGCATTTGAAAGCAGAGTTTGGTTCATAATTCATGAGATGTTCACTTTAGTTCTTATATCCAGATTGTGCCATAAAATCTCACATTTTCACTTTGTCAGCTGCCTAAAGCAAGGGAAAAGTTTATAACTTTTGCCCCATGACTAATACAAGGTTTTCCCTGAAGCAAAGTGACCGTCAGGAGGAAACTCGCCAGACAGTCTCAGTGACGACCTGGGGGGGGATGATGGAAGCCCCTCTGGGACAATGCTTTTTCCTGCTTCTGGAAGCCCCTCCTATTTCCACATTGGCTTCTGCATCCGGTACTTTACCAGGATTCTCTTTCACATCAAAGTATCTCTCCCCAGGCTACACATGTAGGGGCACAGCCTTAGTTTCTATGGGAAATAGTTTTATCCCAAAGGAAAGGGAAAGAAATGTTTGGCTTAAATATGCTTAACACTCCCCCTTCTGTATAAGGAGCTCTGTTGTTGCAGTTTCTCTATTCCCTTGAGATATCAACATGCTCTTTACTGCACTCAAGATTATTTTCTTAGTTGAGGTGTTTAAAATGGACTGTGGGGCGAATTTTGCTGTCATCCACACTGGTTAAACAAACATTAGGCTGAAAGTCTGCTAAATTAATTGTGTCTTTTTTTTTTTTTTTTCTAGTCTCACCCTTAAGGTGAGTGGGTTTCAGTTCTACCATTTAAAAGAGCTTTCTCATGCAGACAGGGTGAAGTTCCTGCTTCAGTCCTGAAGTTACTGCAAATGCAGAGCCAACGTATGGGTGATAGAGCTGCTGCTTAGCCCTGTGAACAGATGGGGAAGCCATAAACTTGTGTTGTAATTGAAGCCACGGAGGGTATTCAATAAAGATCTCTGGCAAGAGATGACCAGCAGACTCCATATATTACTGAGTACTTTGTGCAACCTCAGTCAGCTTACAGAAGGAAAATAAATCTTTGGATACAAGACTGCTCCTGAGTTGAGCACACCTCTTGAGTAAACAACATACAGAAAAGCTGCAGTGATGACTGATAGCAATTATCATGGCTTAAGCATATTGATGTGATGAGTTTTGTTGGGACCAGCTGACCTAACGTACAAAACAGATGAACAATTTAGTGTACAAACCCATTTTCAAGTTTACTGAGAAAACAGGAGCGTTCCTCATTTGACAGTGAATGTGGGATCGTTACACAAGTGCTTGCTAGTAGCCATGACTGATATCAAGAAGGAAACTCCTGTTGACTTCTGTGGTGGTGAATTAAACCAAGTCAGGACATCCCAACCACACAGACTTCTCCTTAGTCCAAACACTTACAAAACACATATAATTTGCTAACTCAGTTATTCACTTTTTAAAATTCTCCTAAATGTGTTTGTTATTCTACTGTTGGTGCCATTAATTCTTCCCCCATTTCCCTCAGTTGGCATTTAATCTCTTTGAGTAGATTGTTCATGCCTTCGGGCTCACTGGGTTTATTTCTACATCAGGCTCTTTGATTCTATCTGTATTTGGGGGCTGCTTAGTTTTTTGGTTATTTGAAATGCTTTGAATGTTCTCTTTAATTACGGTACCTTGTAAGAAGCTCTTCTACAAGTGTTGCTAGCTACAACAACCCTACTTGCCTCAGTAGTCATGATGCTACATAGAGAAAGCATGAAGGAAAATATGTAAACATTTCATAAAGATGACAGCCACTGAAGTGCAAAGTTGACATGTCACCTTCAGGAATCCTTGATTTAGTTTTGGTTTTGTTTTGTTTTGTTTTTATTTATTTTATATATTTAGTGGCACTAACAGAAGCTGAAATGCTTATGTATATGTAAAGTGCTTACCATGGAAATATGCGGAATCTGGAAACAGACCTCAAACATCTCAGCCAGAAGTGTGACATTTTTCCTGGGGACAGATTGTCAGCCATGACCAAACAAGGCCCAACAGAATTGAGGATGTATACAGATTGGAGATTGGCCAGAAGAAAGCTACAGGAATGATAAAAGGTTTATAAAACATGAGTGATGAGGAAATGTTGAAGGAATCAAGTTTGTTTAGTCTATAGAAGAAAGACTAAGGGGAAAAGTATGAGTTTTTCAATATGTAAACAATTTCTTTAAAGAGGACAGTCACCATTTGTTCTCCATGGCCACTGAGAGAAGGACAAAAATAAATCAATGTAATTTGCAGAAAGGACATTTTAAGTTACACGTTGGGAAGAGCTAGGGAGGTCCATTTCTTTCTCTGAATGTTTCGCTGATGTTGGAATTGGTCTCCCTCTTGCTGTTTGAAGGAGTACTTGAGGGAGCCTCATTCAGCTTCTCCCAGTGGTTTGGTAGAAATTTCCAACCTTCCATCACATCTACTCCCAGTCTTTCCAGCAAGGAAAATGGCTTGTGGTGTCATGAGGGGAGAACACCGCTGCATATTTTAACAGCCATCACATTAGGCCAATTGTTCTGGGCCCTCACTGCCACCTTGAGGAAGTTTTCAATGCACATTCATCTTGTGCCATGATATCAGGCTTCTCAGCGTGTGCCAACAGCCGTTGTGCAGTCTGATTTGCAGTTCCTTTGGAAACAGCAGAAAGAATAAAGTATTTGCTGTGCCTATAGCACAGTGATTGCGCTTGAGCTCAGGAAGGGTGTCTTCTGGTACAGGCAGGTGGTGGGTTGAGGACAAAGCGGAGGAGCAGCTGAAAAAAATGATAATTGAGACAGGGTTTTAAAAGCACTGAAACAACTGCAAGGCTAATACATTTAGGCAATAAAGAAGGTACTCTGGGAACCTTCAGAAATTGTGCTTCCATCATCTTTTACCTTACAAACACTTTCTGGGGAATTACAATTTTTTTTTATAATTAATTACTAGTGTATTTATTATTAACAATATTGATTTCAGTTTACAAGACAAGACAAAAAGTTAGTATGAACCATTGTGTGCAAAACCTGAAATACTTCCAGGTTGCTGCTTCAAGTTGATGAGAGCCAATGCCACATGTGGCATTTGGGAATGCCTTACTGCCAGCCTACCAGAGAGGACAAGTGTCCTGGAAGCTGAACTGCCTCCAGACATAGAGGCATACCCAGGCAGCCTCGAGCAGGCCACGGGGGAGGCAGTATACTTCTGAGATTAAATCCTATCTGTGTCTTAATAAAGACAACTCCTCTGTATGGTATCTTTCAGCATCCTGTTAATTAAAAAGAGGATTAGGATAAATTTACTAAAATAAATAAATTAAAGAGAAAGCAGCTTCTGCCAAAAAGTGAACTTTCATGTTCAACTCCTGCCTGACACTAACTTCCCAGGAGCCAACTTTCTTAGGGAATAGCCTGTTATCAGATGAAGGAAGGACTGAACAAGAACGGTATTGCTTTGTTATGGAAGCCACCCCCTTTTAACAAGACTTTCTCCCCCAGCTTTTAATGCTCACTGACTTACTTCTGATCTCTTGGCATCTTTGTATTTTCCCACCTGTCTATCAACCTCCTCTGGGGGTATTTTCCTTCTTGAAGCTAAACTTTGCAACTCAACTAAAAGAAAGCAAACAGAAATGGCTTCAATCATTCTCATTGCTTAAAAATTCATAATCATTTCTATAGCCAAAGGCAGAAAAGCTAATTATTTACTGTCCCAACCAGTCTTATCACCTCCCGGGAAAATGTGCTATAGAGCTGGCTTGCTGATACATCTGCAGAAATCAGCTCTCAACAGCAGGACCCAAGTGTACTCATATCACCAGTGGGAGTTTTCCAGCTTTGAACAGAGCTGCTGCAGCAGGCTAACTATAAGGCAGAGAAGTCAGCCACTGGGGAGCAGGAAGACAAGTGGGAAGCAAGACAGCAGTGTCTTGCTTCTCTCTCTTGGAAACGTTCTGGCCATCTTGACACTGGCATTTACATAAGAGCAAGCTACATAGAGGGGGATTGTCGTCTTTTTTTTTTCCTAAGTGCCACCCATGTAAGCGTGGTACATAGGACCTTATGCAAGGGAAGGGCCAGAATAATTCTGGCTGAACAGGCTGATACCTGTTCAGAAATCTTCACCAAATGGTGGCTCTGCCTTTCTCTTTGTCGTTTTGTTTTGTTCTGTTTTGTTTGCTTTTTACTGGAAAAGTACCCAGTTGTGAGAGAGTTTGGGGACTAGGACTCACTCTCCCCCTACCCCACCTTATGTTGCAGTTGGATACCACTGGAAACTCTTATGTATGGACATCCTGTTTCTTATTCCTTTGAAGCAACCTTTTCCCTCTCCTCTGTATTCCAAGGGCCTTTCATAATCTACCCCTAAACTTAGTTCAGATACAACATTTGTGCCTTCTGCAGAACATGCTCTGGACCAAAAAGACCCTCCCTTTGAGACCTCAAATTCTTTGAACTCCCTCATCCAAATTCACAACAGGTTCTTCCTCCTGGTCCTTTTCTTTGAGCAGACTCTTGCTTTTATTGTCAACTTGAGTAGACTTGCTGCATTTCTTGGTCAATATTAGTAAGATAAACTTGAATACACAGCCTATACTGAGGTAGCAGCGTGGGCTAATAGTGAAGCTTTTTGCTAGTCTGTATGAGAACAAGAAGAAGCAGAAAACTACAGTATGTACCTCATTCATTTAGCTGACATCTCCTAAGCCAGCAGTAGCATTTTAATAGTTTTATTCAAGTTCTCGTGCGTTTTCCTCATAGGAAAGTTTTACTGTTCTAAAAAATAAGACTTTACTATGACCAACACTCAGTAAAAATTTAGCAGAAAGCAGGCCTGAGTGAGATAAAGAAAAAGAAACTTACTTCATATGGATAAGTGGAATATTGGTGGTTTGTAGCATGAAGCTGTTGCAGCAAGCAGAGAGTAAAGAAGAGGAGCAAGTTGTGTCAGTGCCACACCACTGAGGAGCCTGCAGATTCAAGCAGAAGGCATGATCTCCAGCACGGTCTTTAGGCCTAGATCTAAGCTCCAGTACATCCAGACAGCTGCTCACAGGTTTGCTCCTACTGGTCCTTTTGCACTCTGGCTATGCCCCAGCCCCTTGAAACCCGGCTCCCCCTTAGCTGGTCTGGCTGCCTTCCCTAGCCTTGTCTCAGCTTTTCACACAGCAGTCCTCCTTCCTAGCCTGGGGGCAGGCCAAGGGCTGCTGCTGCCAAGACTCCCTAGAGCTTGTGAGGGGCAGCATGGCCTCTTCCTAATGCCCAGCTGCAGCATTTGGCTTTGAGAGCTGAGGCTAATGCCAGCATAGCATACAAGCTTTAAGTGAGACCTCTAGATGGCTGAAGTGTGCTGTGGTTTCTGGCAGAAGACTTACACTGACACACGCGTGGAGAAGTTTCTGCCTTTTCATTTGTTTTCACTCAGAGAATTTAGTGCTGCTTCCCAGGGCTGCCACAGTTTAATAGGTAATGAAAACTCTACAGTAATACTGAGGTGAGCTCCACTGCAAATGGTCACAGTCACAAAGGGATGTCGGGATTTCTCCCTTGTGAAGGCACAGGGCACTCCCCTTCCAGGAAAACGTTTAACATCCTTCTTCCCATGCTTTCACTCTCTCACTCACCCACTCAGCACAAATTCATCTTGCGTTGATTGAGTAAATGGTGCAGGAGGATGCTGACATCTGAGTGTTGGCAGTGTGTCTCCCAGATGGCCGACGTTCCTGCTTCCTCCTTTTTCAAGATAAAAGGGTACATTTTAAATGATGTTAGAGAATTAGTCTGAATGCAACAAAGTGAATAGATCAACAGTTACATTATCATCCTCTACTGCCCTCTGTTGAGGATGGATCCATCTGCAGTTATTCCCAACACAGTACAGTTCTGCTGACTTAGAGGTTTAGCCTCGTGAAAATAATAGCTTTTTTTAGCCCATCTGTGCAGTTCAGAAAGCATTTTCATTTGCAAAGCTTAACAGTATGCTTTTTGACATATTTACTGTATCCATTATTGGCAGGTTGTACACTTGAATGCAAAATTGTCACGGATTAACCATCCAAACCCTTGAAAATACACAGAGAAAACCTATTATATTAATAACCCGATTATTAACCAGCCTGTTGAATAGTTCTGGGACAGGATGAGGCCATGTGGAACCTGCCCTGTACATACAATATGCCAAAGGGTCTTTACTTTCAGCCCTCACCTAATCATCTCAGATTTCAATGGATGAAATAGCAATTAGCCATACTAATCACATTCAAAACTGGAATGACAGTGCATTAGTTTCATAAAAAAGAATGCAGAAGAAAATCTTCCTCTTGACTTTAAAAACTCTCCCTGGCAATGTGATTCCTTGGCAACGTCATTCCTCCTCTGGCAGTATTTGTGGAAAAATGTCAAGGAATGTCACAAGTTATAGTGATGCTAAGAGAAAAAAAGAATAGAAAAGATGCCTTATCCTGTGTTTTTCTATCATTTATCATCTGAAGATCTCTGAAGGCTTTCAAAGGAATTATTTTCACAATAATTATTTGCAGGTAATTATGTCAAACATCACAGTGGACAAGCAAAGACTGTATTTGTTTTTATTTTGCAGATAGAGAAATTGAAAGAAAGGGGAAAAAAGGTCTAAAATGTTTACATCCAAGGTTCCTGAATCTAGGATTTTTCTGGCTCCTCTTGTGCTTTGAGAATAAAATTGTTCTATTCAAAGATGTGTTTAATCTACACAGGGACAGCATGGATTTCATGCTGCTAAGCTGCATGACCTAACATTTTTTTTAAACAGATATTTCCTACTGTAACATCTTCATCATGGAGAATAAGGATGAAAAACTGAAGTGTTTGGGTTACAGCTGTGAGGATTTGAAAGTAAATTTCCAAGAAAACGCCACCTATTCTGATTGATGATTCCTAACAAGAGAGAAGGAGCGATTTCCTGGTCTTTCCTCATGTTGCTCCTATTTTCATAGGTGCCCCATGCTGTTTTTAAGTTCTCTCCTACCCTTGGCAGCTAAGCTGTGACAAGCTCCGCTCCACAACATTTGATTTTCCACCCTTTGTATAGAAAATCAGGTAATTTTTAAAAAAGTGGGACCTTCATGAGTATCTTCTGAATCATGACTTCCATGAAATGACAGGTTTACATTCCAGCAGCATTCACCCATCAGTTCAAATCTGAGCTCCCTGAACGGGGGTTGGGATTTTAGAAAAGAATACACACTGCTATTAGAGCTCTTACGGCATTTCATGAAAGCAATAGGCTGTCTTTTGCCAAGAGAGGATTCTCTCCCACAGACCATCTATGTGGTTTCCATCTGCACATTAATTGGAAACTGCTTGGGGTAAAAGAGCATTCTGTGTTCCAAATTACAGCTGTTCCAGTACCCTGGAAAGGTGCAGGCAGCTCTCTTCCCACAGTCCAGCCCTCCAACGGGAAACCACAAGGTCTGCCTGCAGACCTTGAGCAAGGAAAATCTGGGGCATTTGGGTGGTATCGCCTGTACAAAGGTGGAGCAGTGTGCATGGTTTATCTTTGTGTGGCAAAGATCTACTTGCTGGCTGCACTCATGCTTTGAGTCTTCAGCAGAGAATCTCCTTCCCTCTGCAAGCTGTGGTTGAAGGAACATCTATTTTGTACTGTTTCTGCCAGGTAAACATCTCTAATGTTCCTCAAAGTGTTCCTGATTACTTCTTTGAGGCATGGGAGCTTTTCACACGAAACACTTAGGAGAAGCCTGGAAACATGGGTGACCACTCTGAGCACAGCCCCCTAAGCTGGAAAGCAGCAGAGGCTGAGCAGATAGATGGCTATGGAGCCTTGCTCTTTTACTCAGACCCTTTCTGGAAACTGAGGCAGACATATAGAAAATGACAAGAACCTCAGAGAACAAAAATGTTAGCCAGTAGATAGGCTTTGTGTTGCTTTCACTGGGAAGGGTCCAAGAGTGGCTTATTCTTGATCAGTTTATTGCAACAGCATTATGTCTATGTAGTGG
>PPHD01001749.1:18435-40479 GCA_002909625.1 Bambusicola thoracicus
AAGGGTCCAAGAGTGGCTTATTCTTGATCAGTTTATTGCAACAGCATTATGTCTATGTAGTGGGTAACAGTTTGGATAACAGTCACCTTCAAGGACCACTCACGGAGCAAATCTAGCTAAATTTCACTCATACAAAGCCTACTTGGTCATCTACTCGCTGTGTTTAGGAGATGGTAAGCAAAAGCACCGGGAGAAAGGGCCGNGTAACAGTTTGGATAACAGTCACCTTCAAGGACCACTCACG
Source organism: Bambusicola thoracicus (assembly GCA_002909625.1). NCBI lineage: Eukaryota > Metazoa > Chordata > Aves > Galliformes > Phasianidae > Bambusicola > Bambusicola thoracicus. The sequence continues at coordinate 18,680 of PPHD01001749.1, forward strand.
GAGCAAATCTAGCTAAATTTCACTCATACAAAGCCTACTTGGTCATCTACTCGCTGTGTTTAGGAGATGGTAAGCAAAAGCACCGGGAGAAAGGGCCGGAGTGGATTGCATGCCTACTGAGAAACTTCTTACAGACTTGGGCTCTATGATGAGTCCCCTTGCAACTCATCTTTGGGGTCTTTTAAGGAAAAAAAATACAATTTACAAATCATCAGAGCAAGTTTTTAGCATAAGTAAGCTTCACTCCATGGTTATTATAGTAGCAGTTGATCCAGGTGGCCATCTACAGAAGTTTAGAAACCATAAAGATTGCTGCACCGATCCAAGATTAAACCTCTCTCTGGTCTGAAATCTGAGCAGTTGACTGACTTTCTCTCCACAACATATAAATAATGCCCAAGAAGAAAGAGCCATATGGAATAGCTGTTACCGTGATTAAAATCATTGGCAGGTTAATTTTAATTCACTTTAAATGCAGGTTTTATGGAGGGGAGAGTATAGCAAAATGCCATGTTGCAGTTTCCATTGCTACAGGGACTTCACACGACACAGCTGAAGCTCCATCCTCTGTTTCACTGGGGCTGGAAGCCTGTTAGTGCTCCGAAGTTATGAAAGCAATTGAAATTGAATAGCAAACAAATAAATTCCAACATGATCAGAGATGATGAGAGAACTCCAACTGGGTTCTCTTGGGAGCAATGATCAAGAATTAAAGTCTTGATTTTTTTTTAAGCTAACAAATGAAGCTCCTTTATTCTGCTTAAATGGGATAAGAAAAGCCCTATTAAAGAGAGCTAACAGTGATACTAATCTGCCAGCCACATCCCTGTTGACTCCAGTAAAAAAAAAAAAAAGAGAGAGAAAAAAAATAAGAAAGGATTCTAAAATGTTTAACAAAACCCACATGAAATGAGAGGAGCAAGAGATAATTCAAAGCCATGCAACTCAGAGAAAGATATTGAAAATTCTGTTTTCATACATGAGGAGTGGGGCAGTAGCATGGGGTGCAGCTCTCATCCCTTATGCTCCAACCTCTAGAGCATGTAGCCAGCAGGTTAGCAGCAGTGGGTATGAAGAGGTGGCGTGGGCTTGGTTGGGGTTTTGCTTTTGTTCTTTTGGTTTAAACTAAGGACTTGATCCGCCCCCCAGGCATCCTGCCTCCCTGGGATTACTTGCATTTCTGGCGTGAAGGATCTCAGCAGGTGGCTGCGCGGGGGCAATGTGCCCACTCCTCAGCACTGGCCCACTTTGCTGGTGCATTGGCAGCCTGTCATATATGCTCATCTCCATATAAATATTGCTTAGGCTCTGAATTTGGCCAGTTGTGAGATTACTGCACCATCTGTAATCTGCATGCTCTGAACCTCCGCCTGGTTTGCTGGCCTCAGGGCTATCTTCACAGCCCTGCTGCATCTCCTCCTCCCATGGCCACGTGTGCTCGGTGGCAGCGTCCAGCACTGATGGCTTGGCTGTGGCTAGCAGGGAGAGCAATCGCTGTGAAGATGTGTCAACACTGTCGACTGCCAACACAAGGAGGCAACCTGAACATATGCCCAGAGCTCCTTAAGAATTAAGCAGTTACTGCAAAACCTTGCGGGTATTTCCACACAACCATGGTGACCTGTGCTAGTTAGATTAATGGCAGAGCAGTGCCATCAGCGCACCTTCACAGGGCTTTGTGGGCTAATCCCTCAGCAAGGGGGGAAAGGGAGGCAGCACAAGTGAGATGAGAGAAGGATCTCTTGGCATGTGTGTGGCACTAAGGTAGGAAGGAGCCACTGATAAGAGAACGGAAGACAAACTACCCACACTAGGATCTGAAATAGAAAAGATGATGGTGGAAAAATAAACCATGGTCAAACACTGTAATGGAGAGACTGAGTAATACTCAAAACACAACTGGACATGGTCCAGCGATCATGCTCCAGCTGACCTTGCCTTGTGAAGGGAGTAGGGCTGGATGGTCTCTAGAATACTCTTCCAGCCAATTTTCCTTTTTCACCCAAACTCATCATGGACTCTAACTGCCACTTCTTGAGAGGATCAGTATACTTCTCAAACTGATTTCCTCGAAAGACTGCAAACAGCTAAAGATGCATGCTCTTAGAGATAACTCACAATTTCTCCAAGACTTACACTTTTAGATAAACATTTGACTTAGACAAACATTTGACCCCTAAAAAACAGGCTATAAAGTGCTTCCTGATTTACTGTTAATGATTGCATCAAGTAGAGCAGCGATGAATTCAAGGCCAAGATCAGACCCCTTGGGCAAGTCCCAAAACTTCTAGCTCCTGTGAGCAAAAATTCCTACGATGGAATCATGATACAGAATAATCATTTATCCAAGTCGTAAAGGATTGGAGTTTTGACAGCGATTTCAATGAGAGGGCAGTGAGGTCCTTTGGGTTGGGCTGTATTTTCCAAAGAAATAGACCTGGTTCCTAACTGTGGAGATATGCTCAAAGTACAGGGCTATATATTTTAAATAGAAACTCCTTTTAATAACCTGGATTTAATGCATTTTACAATGTATTTATTATCTCACACTGTGATATTTTGTAACTTAGATTTTCAGCTAACGAGTAGCTCATCTAATGAAAATAATGATTTTTTCATGCTGTACTACATGGAAACTTAAAGTATTTCAATTAAACAAACCGCCTCATTAGTGTGCCTTGATAATATAGTTGAGCTTTCTTTGATATGGTCAGAAATATCTAGCATGCTTTTGGGATGCAATCAAACTCTCCAATAAACTTGTTGCTGAAGACAGCTGCCTAGCACCATGTATTTCCTGAACAGCCAAATGACCTAGTTTAGAAGTGTTTGAAGCCATCTTATGCAGTGGAAGACGAACAAATTAACCTTGTTTAACAAGTAGTTTTCAATTTGTGTTCCAGAGCTCTTCTGAGCTCTATCATCTCTGATGCAGTAGCACGGCCTTATTTCATTCTTCCTTATACCGATAATATATACTTAATGCTACAGCTCTGACAAGCACCTCTCACCTGCTGCACGCACCATGGGTGGAGGCACTAGTCTTGCACTCAAAATGTATTTGAAGCCACAGGGCTGGTTATCTGAGGTCTGCTTTGCTCAGTTGTGCTCTGGGAACAACAAAATCACAGCCAATGTTGCTTTTCTCTTTGATTTCTTTGTCACGTTCCATTGAAAGTCTTGTTTGAATGAATATTTCAGAGGTAGTAGAGGAACCTGCAGCAGAAACCCAGTTTTTGGTATAGCCAAGATTAAGCTGAGCTACAGCTTTGCAGCAGCAGATTTGAGGGAGTGCAGCTTGTGTTTGTTTGGACGTGGGGTCAGACCCTTGGCTATTATAAATGAGCGTAGCTCTGTACAGGGAGCTGGTTTTTATCAGATGAAGATCTGGGTTCACATTCTTGCCATTTCTCTGAGAATGAACTATTCTCTGTAGCCCTATTTCTACATAGGGCTAGTGTACGTTAAAGTCACAGCAAGGCGCTGTAGTTCAGGCTCTTTCCTTGGAAAATTTGGTTCAGATCTGGCTTCCGACATAGCCAAAATGAGTTACGGGAAATCTCTGTGATCATAGAAAGTAATCAGCCAGTCCTCAGTCAGCTGCTGTGGACCATATGTCAGATTCAAGATATCTTGGCCTTCTATTGGTATTCCTATAAAGCAAAAGCAGATGCAAAGGTATTTCTCAGGTGCAGCCTAGTCCCGATTCCAGTCTACCTGTGGAAGCCTTTCCTTTCCCTCCAGTCCTCAGCCAGTTCTCTGAAACAGCACTTTGTTGTGGCTCTGCATCATTTTTAGAAATGCATTAACAAACAAACAAAGAAACAAACAAACAAAAGAGCTTCTCACACAGCAAAATTATCTGGTAGGCTGTAATAAATTTGGGAAATGATACGGTATCTCCCATCTGCAGTTATTTTTCCATCAGCAGGAAAACTAGTCTGGACCGTGTTACTCTTGTTTCTAATCAAGATAATTGTCGATGCCTTTTCTTCCCAGCTCAAAGCTATTTGCCCTTGCCCTGTTTGCAAATAAATATTTACAAGCTCCAATCCACCTACACCTGCCTGTTAGAAAAGCCTAAATTCTAAGCTTAACATAAGTTGGCAGTGTCCCTTTAATCAAAATTTAATGCTTATCTTCAATCTCCTCAAAGCACATAAAGTCTTGAGGCTTTAGAAGAGAAGGATTCATTAGTGCTGCAGCCTGCTGCTGCTTTCCGGTGAGTGGGAAGTTGGACCGCGAGGAGTTATGCAAGTGTAGGCACTGTGCTGCTCTGCACAAAGCCCTGTTCCAGGGTCAGTCCATTGGACCTTTGGTCATTTGTTGCCAGATAGCCAGATAGGGATGTTAAGAAGAGCTCAGTTCCCGTGCAGTCATTCTGCTCTCTGGACCTGTAGAAAGCCTGGCTTGGGAGCAAGCACTTGAAAAGCCGGCTGGGAGCCGCTCCAAAACCTTGGCCTCCAATCTGTGAGTATGCAGCTCAGAATCTCACATAAGGAACAGACCGTCTGATCCCGAGCGCACGCCAAGTTCACCACAGCTTTATGAAGAAATAACACCTCGTGGGGCTTTTGCCATGCGCAGCAAAGTGCGGTGTTGCAGAAATATGCTGTGGGCTGCTTTCTGTCTGATAGAGAACTTGCTGCTCTGCAGGCACAGCTACCAAACATTCATCCAGGCATTTCTTGTAGCACAGCATCACATTTTGTGTTGCTATCAAGCAGTGTAACATGCTTTCTGTTTTAATACCCTCTGTTGTTTTCTCCTCAAACCATTTCCTTTTTCTCCCACATTCCTTTCAACCATGGAGACCTTCTGCTATCCGACATTATTTCCTTGTAACTTCTTCATACATATAGATGTATATGGTAACAATAGACCTTATTTTTTTCTGTTAACCACCAGCAAATGGGTATGCAGGCACCTAGCTAGATATTTCAGTATGTTCCTAATTGTTAAGATACAATTAGATTGTGCCTAGCTAAGAATATCCACAGCCTTATGCACACATATGGTCTCTCTCTCTTTCCTCACCCCTTTGCATTTACCATGTGGAAGAGCATGCTGGGCTTTTATCATTAGAGGGTTTGGTTCAGATCTAGCTTAAATAGTAAGCAAAATTGAGTTCCAGAAGACCATTCCAATCATTGCAAGTATTTGCCCAATCTTTAGCATGCTATAGCACGGTCATTACCATTTACAGCAGGTTGTAGCTTTTAAAATGTGTTCATTGTCGCAGCAGGGCACTACCTTGATAGCTCCTGTAGTGAAAACCAGTGTGTGGGGACCATATACTGCAGGCAACACAGCCTTACAGATTAAAGGACTGTAGTCTTGGTTCAGTGAGTTAGCAGTAGATCGTTGTAACAGGGTGAATAAGGCCTCAGGGTGGATTAATCTGTACAAAAGATGCATCCAAACGGGTTCGGTTACCTTCTTGCCTTCTTAAACGAGGCATTTATGGAGAAGAAGGGTATGGAGCAATGGAGAGAAGGCAGGAGACAGTTTGTTTCATAGATGTCGTGCCATAATATGTATATGCTTAACAGAAGGGGGAAGGAAGGATGCTTTCTTCTCTCTTCACATGATGAAAATAAAAAGTGATCAGGATAGATTTTTGTTATCCTCTGGGCATTAGAAGCTTAAATGCAAAATGCATGACTTATTATATCTAGCCAATTCTTAGGGGTAAATATGCAGTACGGGGAATTAGTTGTCGTTAATTGGACTTATGAGCTGAATTCCCAGGGTGCTGCACTGAAAGCATACTCCCTTTGTTTTAATATTGAAACAGGGAGAATCCAGCTCTGTGGTGGATTCATTTCAGTACCCCACAGCAGAGCGTGCTGCATCATCTTCATCAGGAGATTCAGGCTTTTGTTCTGGGAACCAGTCTAGTCTACACACGCTGACAGAAAAAATGATCAAGTAGCAATCCCGAGAGCAGAGGCCACAGGTCACACATCTCCCCTAACACTGTTAATTGCCACTGCTATAATCCAAAAGGTAACAGAGGAACCAGGCTAGCCTATGTGTTCCTGTGAGTAAAACATCTCAAAGAAATGTTCCTGGTGCTTCTGAAGTGCTCAGAGAAACAACCTTAGGGAAGCGTTTAGATGAATTATAAACCCCTCATAGAACCTAAGCAGCAAAACCTTCGTGTACCTCTTCATCTATCTTTAAATCACGAACACGGATATATATTATAAGGATACAGAGATGCATGGTTGACTTTTCAGTACTCCTTACCTCTCCCCTCACCTCAATACGGTCAATATTTTCCATGAGAATTCTTCGTATTTTAAGGGGCAAAGTCACAGCAAAATGTCCAGAATGCCACCTTGGATATTTCATCTCTCTCTCAATAGTTTGGTCCCTATATCGAAGCAGTTTTATTGTTCACTGGAATAGAAATGGAGTCTATCCTTTTCACCTGTTGTTGGGGATTGTTTAAATTTATAGCAGATGGCTTGGAGTCATTTCTTGTGGTGGACAGTTTTGTGAAGAGTAGTAACCACTCATTGCATTTAGTGCTCTTCCAGTGCAAATAACAAAATATTTCTTTCCAGACAAGGCTTGAGGTTTTTTTTTTTAGATAGTAACATGAGTTACTCTCATTTTTAAGCTGAGAAAATTGGACTTAGGCCCATTAGGACTAGCACGTAGGTAACTAGCTTGCATGTGTGTCTGGGAGGTCTTGTAAGGCCACAAGAAGACACTCCATTACAGACACCCAACATTAAGTTAACCAGCGTCCAGTGACTGACTGCGCCGTCCTTAACTGTTATTTATCCAAGCCTGCCACAGGAAGCCGTGCCAGAGAGGCGCTTTGCCACTTTGATCCCCGTTTCAGGCACCAAACGCACATCCTCTGTGCAGCACAGGAGAAAGGCAGCTGCACGGCTTGCTTCAAGCAGCTGCCGTTCATGGGAAGGAGCAGAGATGCTCTCATCTTGAGTAACTCGGGAGACATTTCCACTATGAAGCTTTCTGGAGATGTGAACTGCCTGTGGCATTATACACATTTCTGGGAAAAAGACTGCCTCCGTGCCCTTGATGCCCGGGGGGCCAGAAGGCTTAGACGTGAGCAGCAGACAGGATTTAGCTTGCATTTGGCACCGAGGATGAAACACGGCACAGAAGAGCTACCCAGAGCCCCTTTATTTTATCATCGCTCTGTAGGATGGATGGGCGGACCAGCATAACACCGCCGCACCAGGAGGACCTACGGGGGAAATGCGGTGGGCCAGGGACCGCTCCCTCGCCTCAGGGACGAGATGAAATGCAGCTGGGAGAATGCACCGAGACTTCACGTCTCAGCACGTGCTCTGCCCACAGGCTGGGTGCTGTGCTCCTCCTAGAGACTTCTGCAGGGGGAAGGGAGTGTGCACAAAGCCTGTTTAATTAGGCTTTGTGTGGGAAGGACCAGCTCCATCCCAAGTGGAAAGGAGGATTACACGTCTCCTCCAGATGGCGAGATGTTTTTTTTTTTTTTAAAGGCAAGGGAAAATAAGCAGGTGTGTGCATGGGGCCTACCTGTATTGGTTTTAATCAGCAACTTTAAGCAAACTCGGTGTTCTCATCAGAAAAGGGGAAAAATAAACAGCTGAGCACTGTGATTCATTTACACTTCAAATATACTTTGAGTTGGTTATTCCTCAATTAATCAAATAGCTGGTGTATCCCTAAAGTAGTATAAAGTGACACGCTGTGTGAAATCAATTTTCCCTTCCAAAATCATTAAATTCAGTAGCCTGTGACTACATCCCTGCTAATTCTAGTACCGGTCCTTTCATCCTCCATTAACTTTGGCACGCCTAACAGGCTGTCAAAAATAATTTCCCAGAACGTAAATAATTCAGAAATTAAAAATTAATAAATAATAACAGAGAGCTACTGGGAGATAGACTGGGTCAATTAGTCAGCTCTGCATTCTGTTTCTTCGCAGCAGGGGGGCAGCCACATTCGTTACTGGAATCTTTCCTCCGATTCCTAGGTCTGATTTACGGCTCTTCATTACTGGATCCAGTCAGACACAATTACCTCCATCACTATCTCAGTTCCTAACTTCAAAGAAACACACATTTTCTTGTCTGCTTTTTTTCTCCTTGCAGCAGCCTCAGCTTGACGTCCCTGGAATTTCTTCCACGCGGACTAATTAATAAGACTTTGACTTATCATATTCACTTCTCTTCTTTGATGTCCTACCTTAGTCAATCATCCTATTTAATTAGAATTTCAATGATAACTTTACTTATCTCGTGGCTAGATGTAAATTAAAATAACGGGATTTTAATTCTCTTTCTTACGGGGTTATGACATTTCTGACAGAAAAAGTTTCAACCCAAATACGATGTTATGTACTTCCTATGCTTGGAGTGCATTCCACTAAATTGTTTTTCCCTTTGCTACAAAATAATTTTGCTTGTTTAACAAGCTCCACTGAAATGGAAATGAACTACAGTTTCTTGTAAAGTAATTTGCGCGGGTCCATGTTGTGAAAGGTTACATTGATATAAATGAATATCATCATTGTGACACATGCCACGTATTTAACAAGGAAAGATAATGTGATTTTTAAGGGGGAAGAAAAAAAAAAAAAAAAAAGGACTCCAGAGAGACAATGGACCACAGGACTTCTTCCTCTGTGCTCCGTTTCAGTCAGCTCCTGGTACATTTGCACGGCTTCTTGCTCTCTTTCCTCATTTAAAGACCCATTCCTGCTGTTTGTATTGGAGCAGCGCACGGGGTTGGATTCTAATTTAAATGAGGCATTTCTGAAAGACATACCTACTGCTGTTCAAAAAAATGTATTGTGGCTGAGAGTTAACAGGAGCTGTACATCCCTCTGCCAGCACTTTATTTCTCTCTTTTGGTACCCAGTATGTGCTTGCACACGTGCTTGCTTTTCCTCCTGTGGCTTTGAGGATTCGCCAGTCAATGATACTGACTGGATATAGACAGGACAGGGGCAAATAAAGGTGACAACCATCACTTCTCTTTGAATTGAAGCTGATGATGCAGGAGAGCCCCTAGGACTGCAAAGGCTGCTGAAGCATAGGGACCCGTGGGAAGAGGCTGGTGGAACAGGAGCTCTAGTAGGGCGTGGGAGATCCCTGAAAGGGAGGCAGGAGGGTCACAAAAGTAAAGAATGAGGATTTTCAGAGGCCCAGCCAGGCTCCGCAAACCTTACCCATGTTGGCACTTGTGCTTTTACTGAAATGGACTTTTCCATGTGAGGATGTGAATGGTTATGTACATAGACAGGGATTTTCAGAGGAAAGGAAGGTAAGGAGAGAACTGTGTGAAAAAGAAAGCAAGGATGGTCAACGTAGCAAGAAATGGTCTTAAACTATGAACAATGCAATCTCTTTGGTACGTTAAATGGAACATAAGTGACAACTGGCTGGCTTGTGCAAATGCTACACACTGCTAATCTGCCACCAGAGATGGTTATCTTTCCAGTCATCTTTGGCAGAAAAGAGTTTTCTGGTTACACACTGACAATAAGCAAATACACCCTGGAAAACTCACACTTTCTTAAGGAAAAAGGCTGCATCCACAGGCCCTACGCTTCCACATTCCTAGCAGGGAAAAATGCTTTTTATCGCTGCCACTGCTCCATTTCCAAGATGGTGGGCTGTGCATTTGCTATTCCATCCTCTTCCTTGTATCCAGGGAAAGAAGAAGGTGCAGAAGGAGTCAATGAAAAGAGTTGGACATGGAAAAACTAGCTCCCCAGAGAGGTAGATCGGTCCTATGAAGAAGTAGGAGTAGCACAGAATACAGGAGAGCCCCTTGACTAGCACTGGTCCATAAGAAGTGGGCTTAGTGAGCTCCTCCTTCAAATATTATCCCCACACTCAATCTCACTAAACCAGTTGTCATAAAACTAACATTTCTAGATGCTCTCGCAAGTGACTTGCTTGACAGCCCTGCTCCTCTTATGAAAGAAACTGAGAATGATTGGAAAAGTAGGGCAGAGCATCACCGGCAGTGAGCTGCTGGCATTTAAGTGCCAGCTTCTAAATCCACACCAGTTGGGTAAGCTCCAAAAATACCAATACCGTTGTTCAATAATAAAGTGGTAACCTGTTGCACTTGCAGCATCTCAACCAAACTGTTCCATCATCATTTAATAGCGTCGTTCTTTCAACAATTGGATTCTGTCCCACTTTTATATGTAGGCACGATTATTTAATGTAATTTAATTGGCTTTCTTATTCCCCTCAGGGTTCGGGGCCTAGAAAGTTCATATTAAAGACTCTAATTGCTCTGAAATGTACTTGTTGTCTGAAATACGCTCCAATTTTAAGCATACCCTAAAATCTAGTTCATACATATTTCCTCTTCCTTCATGAATTAGAAAAATTCTGGTGTCCATAATTTGCACTTAAAAAGAGTCAATAATTACCCCCCGAAAATAATCACAGATCGCAAACAGGGAGGATGCGGCACAGTGAACTGCGAGCTACGAATCCATAAATAAGGCCAGAAGAACACATCAAAGGGTTCTGAGCGTGTGCTGCTCTCCAAAAGCAAAGCTGAGGCAGCTAACGAAGGTGTCCGGCCCTGCATGTTTTATGTGCAGCTCTCTGGCAACGCACAGCTGTGTGTACTTCAGGTGCGTGACCTTTGGGGCCGGTCCTGCAGGGCTACAGCGCCCTGCTGCCAAAAGCTGTGCGTTCTTGCAACACCTCAAAGAAAAAGAGGTAAGAGGCAAGAAGTGTGGCTTCCCGTAGGTACAGCGTGCGTAGCAGCAGTGACGCTGGCGCTCCAGGGCTCTTTGGGCCGTACCCAGCCCCTCCCACATTATCCTCCCCGTAGTCCTTCAACATGGCGGCGCCCTTGCAACTCCGCCTCCGTACAGCATGGCGGCGCCCATCCTGACGCGCCTCTATTCCTTCCGGGTTCCGGAGCGCCACTATTTCAACCTCGACCGGGCGCTTCCGCTTCCTCTTCCGGATCCGGCGGCGCCAGGTATGGCGGCGGGCTACTGCGGGCTGCCGGGGCCTATCGGCGTCCATCCGCCGCCATCCGTGCGCCGGCGAGCTCTGCGGGCGGCCCCGGCGACTCCGCGTATGGCTGTGGCGAGAAGCTGGGGCGGCGCCGGCCGCGCTCGGGCGGGCGGTGAAACGGGGCCGCCACAGGCCTCCGCGGCCTAGCGGCCGGAGCGGTGCTGTGGGGTCGGCAGCCGCCGTCGGGGCAGCGTCCTTTTGTCGGGTCGCGATGTGCCCGTTTCTGCTGCCAGCGCCGCGGCGGGCTGGGGCAGGAGCGGGCACCGGGCTGGGTCTGGAACGGCACTGCTGCATCGGTTGTCACTTGAGAGAGGGGAAGGGAGCGCCATGTTCGCTTCAGCGCAGCTTTCAGGCTCGGTGGTTCAGTGCAGGTGATGCTGTGGTCTGTGAACTTCCGTTTGGAGACTGAGCTCTTAAACCGTTACTGCTTTGTTTTTGCCTAATTTAGGTGTGAAAAATGGTTCAGCGCCTGACCTACCGCCGTAGGTTATCCTACAACACAGCTTCCAACAAGACCAGGCTGTAAGTAAGCCACAGTTGCTAGGAAATTTTTGGCGAAGAAAATTAAGCTTACAGTTCGGTTGTTACAGTAACTGTTTTTCTGCCATTTAGGTCCCGAACACCTGGAAACAGGATTGTTTACCTCTACACCAAGAAAGTAGGGAAGGCACCGAAGTCAGCATGTGGTATATGCCCAGGACGACTTCGTGGTGTAAGTCTTAGGGTTGCTGGCATAAGAGTTGGACAGTAATTTCTTTCTTTCTTTTTTAACGCTTTTCTTGTTAGGTGTCTGTTTCCTCACGAATTCAAGAACAGCCTTTTGTTTAAATGTTCCCATTGGAATATTGCAAGGTGGAACTGGTAGAACAGGGTTTGGAAGCTTAAGGAACAAGTGCTTTTTTAATGCTTGTGGTTCTCGTTGCTATTATCAGAACTTGAGTGAGTTACCTTTTAACTGGCTGCAGTTGTTTCAGGTTAGATCTAATAAATCTGTAGCAGGGCTGCAGCTTAGAATTTGATCTGTTAGACAGATGTTGAAAAACCACAAGCCTCATTTGGCTCTGATATTCAAGAAAAAAGGAGTGACTTTTGTATTTTAATGTGCTATTTTATTCCCAAACTTTTTGTTCCTGATTTAATGCTGTTGCTTTTAATGGCAGATCAGCATGCTTGAGTCGTATCTTATTTTCAGTCAGCTTCTATCCTTATGAAGATGATTGCTTTTAATAAGCAATTGTAAAAACTGCAAATGTATTCTGAAAGCTGTAGAATGAAACAGTTCAGCTTTGGAATGCTGCAGGCAGCGTGGATACAATGTATGATGGCTTCAGTCACTTCTGCCTGTTCCGTAGTCAGCTTTAGATGCTGCTGCTGCTTTTTGAAGTCAAACTGTCCAAGCCTATTTTCATAATACAGCTGTTAACCAAAATTAGGAAGTGCTTTCTTACTATATGCTTCCAATCTTTGCTTTTTACAGGTGCGCGCTGTGCGTCCTAAAGTTCTTAAGAGGCTGTCAAAGACAAAGAAGCACGTCAGCAGAGCTTATGGTGGTTCCATGTGTGCTAAGTGCGTCCGTGACAGGTGAGCCTACAGCACACTAACTATTCTTGGGGTGACTTAATGTGAGTTTTGAGTCGTACTGCGTCTGTGTAGTGTGGGCCAAACATTTTGCAGGCTCTTCTGACACTGTCATAGTAGAATAGAGGGGTAAACACGGGGTTGCACGGTGTGCAGTTTTGTTTTGGGGGTTTGAGCCGGTTCCTGTGTTTAGAACTCCTACAGAGAGTTTGTTCTTTGTGGTTTCCTACCATACCGATGCTTTGGTGTTAAGCATCATTCTGGATTTTTATACAGAGTAAAGATTTCTGTTCTTCTGTTGTCCCGTGTCCTTCTGCTTTGTCTCATGCAAAGATGTTAGTGAAGAATCATTCTAACTTTTGACTTCTTTCTGATTGTATGGGACTCACTGATGTAACTGTCAGCATCTTAAGCGACTTAATGTGGTTAAGCTTTAAGATGACTTCTGCTGGGCTTCCCTTAATGAAGTTTGATGGTGTAACAGCTATATGTCTGTATACTCCCTTGATAAAGTTGAGGAATAGTGTGTATTACAAACAATATGTCATCCCTGTGAATGGTAATCAAAGCACATCTCTGGAGTCAGCAGTGTAATGCCACTTTTTCATTTGTAGTGCAAATGTTGCCAGCCTCTTTTGTTCTCTTCTGTGAGTTGTAAGCTAAATCACATTCGGTGCTGCTGAAGGGTTGTTACAGCTGCAGGTCTTGAGCATAACTTCTCAGTGTTAAGTGCCAGTTTTTTGAGTGTTTCCCAAACACTGTGAACTCGATAGTTTGTTTTCAAGAGATGAGCCCATGTCTGTCTTTGCCTAAAAATACACCTCCTTCCCTGCAACTGGCAGCTCTTTGTGCTTTGTCTGTTGCAGCATCGCTGGTAGGCTGTTTTTGCTTTTAACTCAAACTCATCAAATAGTCTGTTGATGTATGAGGACTACCACATAGATCCATCTACATGGTGGGCCTCTACGCCTTCCAGAAACAATTGTGTTCAGGCATGATTTGACCTGCTGGTGTTTGTTTGTGGGCGAAGAAGCTCTAATCCTGGGAGAGCAGCTGGTATTGTTTTGCTGACCAGATTTATGTCCATTTTCTTGTAGTTCTGAGGGAGAGAACTGACTGGCTGTTCTCAGCAATTCTTATCTTAAGCACTGTTAAATTAATTTGCCGTGGAGGATTTCAGCTTTTTTCTTTTTACCTTTTAAGTTAGTGAAGCCATCAAGCGTTGCCCTATCTGCCTACAAGGCACCAACCCTACATTTGCAAACAAACAAGGGCTTTTTCCCCAAACCTCTACACTTGTATGTGTATGCCCCTGCTCTTATCTTTTGGTGCTGGCAAGAACACTGACAGTTTCTTTTAAAGTAATATGGAGCTAACATCACACGTAGAACATCAAGCATTGAAGTCAGCTAAACTAATTGCAGCTGTCTTATTTTTGTGTCCTCAGTTGATTAGATGCATGTCCTGATGATGTTGTGTTTCCTTTCCAGAATCAAGAGAGCTTTCCTTATTGAGGAGCAGAAGATCGTTGTGAAAGTGTTGAAGGCACAAGCACAGAGCCAGAAGTCAAAGTAAATCTATTTGTATTTTCTGCCCAATAAATGAAAGTTCCACTTTCCTGGTGTCTTGTCTTTCAGCATGCCAGTGAGAACTGGTAAGAGCTTCTCACAGCTTGGTAAAGGCAAAAATGGATTTTGATGCAACAGAAACCATTATGATACTTTGTATAGTCATGAGGGTGAAGCAGGCCTGCTTGAACAGGGCTCCCAGCCCTGTCTCACAATCCTGAGACAGACTTGTTATTTGTTTTATATTATGTTCTGTAGTTTACTGCTGTTTGAATCTGAGGGTAGAGGGGGATTGTCTGACTTGAAGCTAATGCTGTGTCTGCTACACCATTGTGGACTTGGAGGAAAGCTCCAGCTGTTGTGCTCAGGTCACTTGTTGGGTGCTTCCTGGATCAGCAGCTGCAGGCACCATACAAGCAGGGCTGCAGGTGAACAGACCCCTAATAGCTCCTAGAATTGGGTTTTAGAGTAGCAGTAAGAAAGGAGGTGAGCGCAGACCTTGGTCCCAGACAGATGGCATTTGAAGATGTTTCTAAGATCTCTTAGATGAGGATTCAGGCTGTGGTTCTGAGAAGTGCACAAAAGGAAACTTTTCCTTATGGCTCTATGCTGGCTGTTCACACAGTGCCTGGCTGTGTAGTCTGTTCCTCTGCTAAGAGACGAGGAAAACAAGGTTGGGGTGTTGGGATCATCTGCCTGCAAGCCCACACCACTCGGTCAGCACTGCCTGTGAGTGAGGGAGGTGGCCATGATCCTGGACACACCAATGCTGCACAGGGCAGAGCCTGCTGTGCCCCAGAGATCCGTTTCTTCAGTGCCCCAACTCATTACAATACTATTCTCAAAGTGGATCACTGTTGCGGTACGTCACATCGTTGTATGAGGCCTTTGTGTCTCATCAGGTCGTGCTGCAATTCCTTCTGAAGGCTGCAGCTCGTTAGAGGCTGCTTTAAGAGCTGTTCGTTAATGCCCTGACGTTTTTAGGTGCTGTTACTATAGTTAGTTTACACGGTTAAAATTTTATTAGCTGTTGTCTTTCTGCGCTAGTAGGAACTTTGGTGCTGTGCTTTAAGTAGGGCAGGCATAGGGCTCTGGGAAAGACGGAAGGCCGGAGGGAGAATGCTTGAGGAAGAATTAAAAACGTCGTAGGTATCTATTTAAGGGTCAGAAACCTTTGACCATCCGAGTCGTACCGCTGCGGAGATTCTTCCCAACGGTGGGGATGGACGGCTCCTTGCAGGGCGAGGGGAATCGCTCGGTGGGCTCAGCTGAGGCTGCTCGGGCGCCTCTCCCCGCGCCCGCGGCCGCCGAGTGCTCGGCCCCGCCCACCCTGAGGGCGCTGCGTGCGCGGAGCGCTGCTGCCCCCGCGCGGCCCGTCCGGCGGGCAAAGCTCCGCCCGCTCCGCCGTGCGCCCTCCCCGCTACCCGGCAGCGACACGTCAGGGCTGCTAGGCCCTGGCAGGTGAGTAAAGCGGATCGTGACCCTCCGAGGAGCGGCTTGAGCTTCTGGATGTTTTTTGCACATCAAAAGTGTCTGCGGAGAATATCTTACGTCACAGCGTGCCCGTCGCTTTGGGGTGATTTTGTCGGCTTTATCTTTTTTTCTCTCTCTTTACTTGCCCCTGCCAGGACCCGGCTGGGTTTCCGTTTCCGCCTTCGTGTGAGCAAAGCGCCCGGCGGCGCGAGACTGTGGCTTGGGCCGAGCCGCCGCCATGGAGACGTTGTTCCGGCTGCCCTTCGCCGTCCTCGAGTGCCCCAACATCAAGCTGAAGCGGCCGGGATGGGTTCACATGCCCTCCGCCATGACGGTCTACGCGCTGGTGGTGGTGTCGTACTTCCTCATCACCGGAGGTACCGCTGCGCGACGCGAGGGGAGGCCGCGGCGGGGCGGCCTGCAGAAATAGCCGCGTGCCTGGAAGCTCCTCCAGCGCCGAGCGGGCCACAGAACGCACTGACCTCCTGTCGGCTCTCAGCCTTGCGTTCGTTTCCCCCCCTCGCTTGAGACTCCAAGCTGACGCCGTGTTTGTTTGTTTCCTCGCAGGAATCATCTACGATGTGATCGTGGAGCCCCCCAGCGTGGGCTCGATGACGGATGAACACGGGCATCAGCGGCCGGTGGCCTTCCTGGCCTACAGGTGGGAGCAGCGCCCCGCACATACACAAGCACGTATGAAGTAGCTCTGCATATGGAGCTGTGCCAGCTCGCCTTCAGCTCTGTGAAAGTCTGGGCCTGTCTGAAGCCTGGCCTGTGCTTTGCCAATCTAAACTAAAAAAAAAAAAAGACATTAAAATCCAGGGAAAATTAGAAAAATTAGATCTTTCCAAAGCTTTTAGGACTGAGTATTTTGGTAAGGAATATGTTTTAATATGGTACTACTTTATTTTTTTCTATAGATTTGCTATTAAAGTTGAGTTTTTTAGTGGGCACAACACAATCTCCATGAAAATTGAAGATCTGGCCTTTTAGCCTCTAATGTAATTGAGAGTCTTGTGCCTGAGGGTGAGAATACATAGCATACAAATACATAATGGTGTCCTCTCTCAGCCTGCTTGCATTCTGGGCAGCCTGGTCTGGTGGTTGGTGACCTGCACATAATAGCAGGGGAGTTGAACCTCGATGATCATTATGGTCCTTTTCAACCCAGGCCATTCTATGATTCTATGATCTATTATTGAAAATAAGCAAGAAACTGCTTAGTCAGGAAGTGGTCTGAAAATACTAAATCTGTACTTGTTATTTTTTTTTCTGTGTGGGAGGGGGACCACAGTGTTGTGTTTTTATTTACTTTTTAAAGCTACCAAAACCATTCTGTAAGTCTTTGTCATACTTCATCTATGAACTTTGATTTGAGCTGGATGTAGTGTACGATTCGGACTGGGCCGGATTGTTGCTGTGTGCACGTATTGGGCTCCTGCAGGGAACTGGTAGCACTTTAGTACAGTTCAGTGGAAACAACATGAAAGAAGATGGAATTGACGATTTTGAGGGTCTGTGGCAAAAAATCATCATTGTCATTTCAGTATAAGCATACATACGTAACAGTTTCGGTTGTACCATGTCTATGAAGTCGCTGGTATTGCTGATTACAGTAATAGAAAAAGGCTTAGCTATTGTTGCATGCAGAAGTTCCAGTTGCATGCCCAACGTGCATGTAACAAAACACTGCAGGCAGGAGCTGCTTCTGCTGTGTGCTGGAACCTGCAGGTGTGTGCTGGCACAGAACTCAGAATGGGGTCCCCGTCCCTGGAGGTGTTCAAGGCCAGGTTGGATGGAGCCCCGGGCAACCTGGTCTAGTAAATGGGGAGGTTGGTGGCCCTGCCTGGCAGGGAGGTTGGAGATTCATGATCCTTGAGGTCCCTTCCAACCCAGGCCATTCTGTGATTCCAGGCTGAGAATTAGGGTACAGCTGCCTAAACATCATGGTGGAAATAAGACTTGGAGAGCTCGTTGGCCCCAGCTCCATACCTTGAGCCATCTGTGAAAGCTGGTGCTACTTTTGGAGTAGATATTTCTGTAAGCTGATGAGCTTGCATGGTATCCAATAATATCCACTACTGTGCATAAAACCATCATGTGCCTGACTGGTCGCTTTGCAGGCTATTTGTGGAGGAGATAAATTAAATTCAAGTTTTAATGTAGTTGTGTAATGTAAATTTTCTGAATTTACCTTGTGGGGAAGTCATCCAGCATAATAATCTTGTGTATGGCTGCTAAAGTAGGTTGAGTAGCTGCATTTTGAAGTACAAATAGTTACCTTAAATCTAAGCTTTTTCTAACTTCTAACGTCCTACCTTTTCCCCTCTCCTTTTTCTTCTGTAGAGTAAATGGACAATATATTATGGAAGGGCTCGCATCTAGCTTCCTGTTCACAATGGGTGGCTTAGGATTCATAATTTTGGATCGATCCAATGCACCAAATATCCCCAAGCTGAATAGGTTTCTCCTGCTCTTCATTGGATTTGTCAGCGTGCTTTTGAGCTTCTTCATGGCCAGAGTTTTCATGAGGATGAAATTACCGTAAGTGGCTTAATACTCTCTCTGCTTTTCTTCTCTTTTGTGGCACCAATAAGGGTAGCAGGAAATAAAACCAGGTGTGCTAAACATCTGGACCTTGGCTGCAGATTGCTTTTCTTTAGTGCTTTTTTGAAGCAAACAAAGTGGGAAAGCTTTGGGCCCAGCTGCTCTAAGATTGTGCTGTGGTTCAAAACGAGGTGACAGATCCTGGTAAGTCAGATGATGTGATCAGTGAGTATGAGTTGTAATTAATTTTCAATTAGACTGAATATGGCAGATGAGTAGTTTGTGTTGGCAAGGTATGTGAAGGGTTGTAACTAAAAATACCGACTGCAGTGTAATGGGTTTTCAGAAATATCCAAGACAGACCTAAAGTCACGGTGATGTGGGTTTTTTTCTCTGTTGCTGCAAAACTGAACGTAACACTGGAGCAGTATTCTTTATTTAGAATAGCTGAAACCAGGAGTTTAGAGGTACCAGTAATTGATTTCTGCAGTAGCTCTGTGAGGTGTTGACTTTGCAATGTCAGTTATCACTCCTTTCTTAAATGTTTGTTTACTCTGTATGTGTATTAAAATGTGTTTCATAATGCAGATGTGTTGGGTTCCTTGGTTGCTGGTTAACAACCTGCTATATATTTTTCTTGTTTCATTGATTACATATGTTGTGACAGTTGTTGTTCTTAAAATCTGTAAAGAAGCAAGGCTTCAGAGGAGTTGAAGAGAAAAAGAGCCCAGAATTGTGTTCAGTGGCAGGGGATGTCAGGATCTGCTGAATGTCTTAACGCTGGCAGTTTGTGTAATACAAATAAAGCAGCTTTCAAAAGGTGTTAACCTGGGCTTCAGAAATCCTAAACAATTGCTGGAGCTGCATTGAGAGCAGTCTGATGCATTTTCAGGGTTCATTAAAGAAATTAAGGGAGGAAGGAATGTGTAGTTAAGTGGGCTGGTGTATACCTTGTGCAGGATGTACTGTTATAAATAGCCTTCATGGGAAGAGTGTCTTGGCAGGCTGAGGTTTTAGTTTTCATGCTGTAAGTCTCTTGTGCTTGGAGGAAGTCCTGCCTTTCATTGCTAACTTTTTTCCTAACTCAATTTTATTCTGTAGGGGCTACTTGATGGGTTAGTACCTCTTGTGATGTGTGAAAGCCCAAGGTGCGTTTACTCCTCTTCCTGAAGTGTTTAAGCAGCAGCAGCAAGAAACAAATTCCATAGTCACTACCAACAGGAACCAGACCTGAACACGAGAAACAGCTGAAGAGAGTGCCCTCTGCAACCGCTCTTTCACTGCCAATGGCTGATTTGTCATTTTAAAACAGCATTTTAACATTTCTGTTGTAGAGCTTTTGAAAGGAGAAAGTTTCATAGTTGTGTTGCTTTCCTCTTTTAATTTCCAATGAAACAGAGAACCTGTCTTCGGCTCTGCCTTGAAATGAGTATTGCCCATTGGTTTTACAGCTCTGTGTCGCAAGGTCTGTCCCCTCTTCCCCGTGGGGGAGAATTGTGTGAATGAGACAAGAAACACCTGAAACATGTTTTTCCAAGTTAGAATCTGACAATAAATAACTTTGGATGCTTTACGGTCCAAATGCAACGTGTCTGAAATGATTTCAAAGGCACCTTTTGCCTTATTATTAATGGCTTTGTATGAGCAATTCCAGACGTTCACTGGGAGAGGCAAACTGTATGGATGTGCTTTTGTTTTTAAAAAAGTGTGTGAGAGAAGCCAAATAAACCTTATTTTCTATGAAGTTATTTGAATTTGATCTATTCTCTGAAACTCTTTCTCAAGTATGCATCACGTATTCTGCATCCAGCTTTGACATGCTCTACTGTACCATCAATGCGTAATTCTGCTTTGTTTTTCATAGTCGGGTAGATTGTTCCTTTATCAATATCAAGGGCAAGAGACCTCGTCTTTTCCGTGCACTTGTCCTGTAGGTAAATGCTATGATGTTGTCACTAATCAAATTGGTTTACTTTTGTAGCTGCTGCTTTTTTGTTTGTGAGTTAAGGCTCCAACTTGTTTTGTCTTCATTTAAAAGACTGAATGTTACCATCACGCTTCATTACAACGTGTTTGGGGGGAGGAAGGATCCCTCTAAACTGGCAGAAATGTTTTTTTCTGCGAGCCACGTGTGTTTGAGGCACTATTTTTATCTGTATAGTAAATGTCATCGAGATGGTTTTGTTCCTTTAGTTGTATGTATATCTGTGCATGTACTTAACCTAATTTCAGAGCTGGCTGTTCATTATTTACCCTCAGCATATTCCCTTATTCTTACACTGTTTCCATCCCCTCGTTCTTACATGCAATATGACTTCCATGTTTGTTCATCTTATGTGTGTTTTATTAAGGTTTAGGGTAGCTGAAGCTGTTCTATGCAGTTAATAACTACGAAGTTCTGTTCCTTTCAAAGTGGTTATCTTGTGGTCTCGCATTTTGGTGTGACATTTCAAATCTCTCCCCTTGAAACTAAGCATGTTGTGTAAGTAAGTAACAGTACATAATACATCTGGGGGAAGTCAAACAAGACAGATGCATCAATGACTACAGTTGTTCTGATCTCTCTCTCATTTGCTACTTTTCCCATTGCTGTTCAGCTTCAGCCTCTGGATTTGCCGCCAAGTCTAAATGAGCATACTCTTAAACAGTGATTTTAATTATGTAGTTGAATGCCTATGGTCTGTGGATTACAAATTGGATTTCTGAGTGCAGAGTTTTGGGAAAATAAGACGAAGATAACGACCGTGTCTCCAACAAACAAGGTTATATCATCTTTGTTTCTTTGATCGCAGGCTCTGAACCTAGATGTGCTCAGATCCTATGCTCAATTAAAGGTAGAGAGAGAACCAGGAAACAGACTGCAGAGTAGAAGTAAGATAGACCACCCAGGATTCAGGTGTGTGGTAGATAGCTGCATTTCAGTATGTGTGGCTGAAGATTGGTTTATTTGGGATCTGGGCTGGGGGCTTCGTGGTCACATACAGAAGAATTTCTGCAGGACACTTTCACATCAACTGCAAGGAAGACATATTGCTGGACACTGTGGGAGTTGTATTATCAGAGAAAGGCTGGTATTTTGTGTAAATGCCTGCTGCTCTTTACAGGTAACAGCACGTGGACTGTAGGGTTTTAGCGTAGATAAAAATAAAAGAGAAATAAAACTAATTAGTGATAATTCCATCTGTGTTTGATGCTCTCAACTAGAGTAAATGGAATTTGATAGTGGTGTGAGAAATTAAAGTTGAAACATTGTGATGAAGGTAAAGCAGAGCATACAGGAAAACATCTTTCATAGAATCATAGAATTACTCAGGTTGGAAAGGACCTCAAAGATCATCAAGTCCAACCGCAGCCTAACCATAGTACCTTAACTCCAACAACCCTCTGCTAAATCATAGCTCTGAGCACCACATCCAAACGGCTCTTAAACACATCCAGGGATGGTGACTCAACCATCTCCCTGGGGAGCCTATTCCAGTGTTTAACCACCCTTTCTGTAAAGAAGTGTTTCCTATCGTCCAACCTAAACCTGCCCTGGTGCAACTTGAGGCCATTTCCCCTCGTCTTGTCACCAGTCAACAGTGAGAAGAGACCTACCCTGCTCTCGCTGTAA
>PPHD01001750.1:18264-40464 GCA_002909625.1 Bambusicola thoracicus
AAAAAAACCAAAAGCACAGAACAACAAAACAAGGAGAAGTACATTTGCTTTCTTGTAAAGCTAAATAGTAAAAAGAACAAAAGAAGTCCCATTACCCGTGTTGGACTGACTCCAGTGGTGCTAGCAGTCAAGACTTCATGTTGTGAATCGATAATATTTTTAATCTTCAAATCCAAATCTTGTACAACTTTCTCTACTGCCTGATAGAAAGGATCCCCATTGCTTCGGCCTTTCATCAAATGCATCTTCACTGTTGACAGAATTTGCCCCCCTGCGACTCTGAAAATAGGCAGAGGGTCATCTCCACATTAATCTTGGCAGCACTTTAGTATACCTATTAGTGTTGAACATAGCTAGTCTTCACAGTTAATCAAAACTCTTCAGAGAACAGCTTTGATCTTTCAAATCAAAGAGCAGTGTGGAAGCATTGTCCAACATAATAGCCTGCTTAAGAAAAACAGAGATTATAAGAAAAGGTAATGAATTCAGCATTTAGTACTACTCTGACCTGCAACACAAAACTAACTTTTCCATAAAGTTCAAAGAAAAGCACTTTCTTTAAACCTACAGTTACTGTTTCGCTCGTAAGCTGTTAAGTGAACAAAATGGTTTGCTGAAACATGGATCCTAATTTAACATCCGATTCGGATTTTGAGCATTATGTGCATCATGAAGGTTTTTCAAAATATCAGTCTGCTTTCCATTTTGTTTAAGTTGTTAGTAATTAGACAAGATGAACATTATTTTTTTACATAAGGGTACACAGTATGAATCATCCTTATCATCAAGAGAAAAAAAACGGAGTATAATTATGCTAAGTCCAGAAACACCCATGAAGTTAGACATAAAAAATATAAATAATTGAATGCCAAAGTATTTGTTTTGCCATAGCCAAGAGCAAGGCCAACTCTTCAACTTCCTTCACACTTATTAGCTCCTACTTAATTTCCCTAAAAGGATAACTTGCAAATACAAAGACAGCTATATGTTGCACACATTAAATCCTAAAGAGAAATCTCAGAATTCCTGCTAGGAATTCTCCATCGAGTGAAATTCTACCTGTCGAGACTCATAATCCAAAATACAAAATAACTGTGTGGGGCAAAGGAAGAACAAGGACTGAGCCAGAGGAAAACAAGTTTGTTTATATTGTTTTCTGTTAAAATACATGGAAGGAATGGGGCCAGGCATCTTGCTGTTTTGGATTATTCTGGCTGAACAAAACTCCTGGTAAATAACTTAGAAGCCCTGAAGTTAATGTGAAACATTTTTGGCTTTTTTCCAGGTCAGAAACAACTATTTCCATGCAGTTCTCAGCTTTAACTTTCACAGATTAAAGATTATTCAATTCACATTAGAATTCACAGGCTTGTTTAAACAGATAAACGTTAGCTTTCCAGAAGCTTAAGCACAATGCATGAACTCAGCCAAAAGGAAAGTCACCAGGTGAAGTCCCTCAGCACAAAGCTCAAGAACCATACCAGATCTTAAAGAGAGGAAAAAAACGATGCTTGCGTGCCTCTGCTCCAAAAAACACAGTTCAGTCTAACCACAAGAGAATGAAAAGTTCAAGGGGAGAAAAAAATAAAAGTCATTCAGTGCAAGTTGTCAAGAGGTAAGAGAGCATTGTTGAAGAAAATTCTGTCTCAGAGATACATATAGGAACTCTAGCCAAGCCTCCTGATACTTCTTGCCAAACTGTTTTATTTCCTCAGGACTAAAGTGATATTTTCCAAAACAATACCCTCAAATGAGAAAAGCATTGTATTAACTGAGTCGTATCTGCTCCATAAATACCGTATGGAACCTACAACTCCAGAACAAACAAGCAGGTGAAGTGATTGGCTGAAGCTGGTATAGATCTTTCTGTCTAGGGAAGTTTTGAGCAGACCAATATCATTATAGTTGCCACATATTTTATATATGTGTGTATATGTGTCTATATACATATATATGTATGTTAGTGTATATATACACACACATATATATGATGTGTGTATATGCTGGAAGAAGAAGGATAATTCTACATATAACACTGGACAGACAGTAAAGAAGATAACTGTGACCTTAATTAAAATGCTATGTGTTGTATGCAATGCTTGATTACCTTGCAGTTTTTCTCCAAGGAAAATAAAATATGATAAAAATATTTTCTATGTAGTTTTGTTTGGTATTTTTTTTTGCTTCTACTACTCAATGCCAACTAAGGATATTATCTGTTATAAGTAAAGTTAATTTAATCTTTTTTTCCCCCCACATTCCCTCTTCTTCTCCAGGAAAGAATTCCCAATCTGATATACGCAGTACTAATTGGAGGAAAGAATAGTTTATTCATACTTTAATGAGAATTTATATAAATAAGTCGAGACATAAAATATTCATCTAATGTGTGTGGATTAGTTGCTGAAACACTGTGCCACAGCTTAGGCATTTTACAACAGGAAATATTAAATATTTACAACAGGAGATATTAAATAACGTTATGCCGTGAATTTTATTTCATTAAAGTATTGAATAAATTTATGAAATGCTGTATACATCTCTCATTGGTGGTATTCATAAACTTACTACAAAAAGCCCTAACTGACGAAGTTTTATAGATTCATAATGTACGATCAGACTAGTCTGAGATGAAAAAGCAAGTAAGGCATTATTTTGGCAGTTACTTATGTCATCTATAGCATAGATTGAGACAGTTAGGCCACTGTTCAAATCTGAGCAGACCGTTCTGTGGTAGAAGATATCATCTGTCCATCAGAAAAGACAACTCACGGGACCAAAAATGTTTCAAAAAGCAATAACCTTGAAGATGGATTTATAAATTAAATAACAAATGTAATACTTCTAATACAAGTAATAAAATAAGTGACTTGAGAATCTCTAGATCCACTAGGAAGATTTCAGTGCTACTGACATTCAAGCAAAGTTTACCTCAAAGCATGAAAATAAAAGGAAAACACTGTAAAAATGCAGCTTTTGGGGGTTGTGCTGGTGGTTTTTGTTTTGTTTATTGAAAAAGGAGTCTGAATGCCAGATGACTCTCATTCATATTTCCTAGAAAACCATTTGAATGTAAATGGAGTGTAAAATATCTGGCATAGTACTAGATAGAAAACGTTTATATGAATTAAATGAGGTAGAAAACTGCTACCCACCTTGCAATTCCTAACAGCTAGAATGCCACTAAAAGTTTGTTTTCAATATGGAATTATATCAACCAAGCTATCTGTCTTAAAATCATTTTTTGCATCAGCAGATGTTAAGAATTTTAATTCTTCCTAATACTAAAAGAGGAGGGCAAAACCCAAGTGAATTCAAGAATAAGCATTAAACCAAGTAATGCCATTTGTCTAAGGTAACACCGCACTTGGGAAACCTTGTCCTTTCCAGTCAGGGTGCCTGCTGACAATTCTCAGATCTCAGGCTGCTGACATGAAATATTCTAAAACAAGATGCGTAAGTCCCACATCCTTGGTCTTTTAAGTCATCCTGTATGAGGACTCTTTTCAAATCCAGTTAAGAGCAAACATCTCTCAGTTATCGCTATGATAGATATTGTAAGATAGCAATTTTATTCAAGAACTCTAATAATATGATTTTCTCATCAGAGTCAGATGCAACAAGATTTCTTTCTTCTCTGTAGAGGAAACGGACCTGGGGGTTTTGGTCGATGCTTGGCTGAACATGAGCCAGCAGAATGCCCAGGTGGCGAAGAAGGCCAGTGGCATTCTGGCTTGTATCAGAAATAGTGCTGCCAGCAGGAGCAGGGAAGTGATCATCCCTCTGTACTCAACACTGGTGAGGCTACACCTCTAGTGTTGTACTCAGTTTTGGGCCTCTCACTACAAGAAAAGCATTGAGGCACTGGACCGTGTTCAAGAGAAGGGCAATGAAGCTGTGAAGGCTCTGGAGCATAAGTAAGTTTTATGAGGAGCAGCTGAAAGAACTGGGATTATTTAGTCTGGAGGAGGCTCAGGGGAGATGTAATCACTCTCTACAACAACATGAAAGGAGTTAGTGGTGAGGTGGAGGTCAGCCTCTTCTCCCATGTAGCTAGCAATAGGACAAGAGGGAATGGCCTCAAGTTGCGCCACGGGAGACTCCTTGATGGGCTGCATCATCCTAGCTGCTGAAATATGAAGTAAGGCTCTCACAAATACTGCCATCTTTCATAACGCAGTCCCAGTTAATTCTTTTATTTCCTGTCCAAAATAGTTTACATTGCTGCTCAAATGAGTGAGGGAAAGCATGCAATCACCCAACTCATGGCTATGTTAATATGAGAGAGCTCTGAAAGTAATCCCACCTATTTTATTACGTAGGTCCATGACATCAGAGGCAGATGGTGTTGGTACGGCAGTAGAGTCTGAACATTCCCACCAATATTTCACTACATTTTGTTGTTGTGTAACAGACGGCAGCAGAGGTGCAGTCTGATAAAATGGCATCTGATATGGAATTGCATATGAACAATAGGCGTGAAATTAAATTCCTCCATGTGGAAAAAATGGCAACCACTGACGTTCATTGATGCTTGCTGAATGTTTATGGAGACCAAGTAGTGGATACGAGCACAGTGGGTTGCTGGTTTATGCGTTTCAGCAGTGGTGACAGCAACATGAAAGACAAGCCACATTCCAGATGGCCATGCACAGCTGTCACACCACAAAGTGAAGGGTATCTCCATCAGCTCCTCTGTGTGAATTGGTGGATTGTGACCAGTGAACAGTGTACAGAGCTGAATATTGGCTTCAATGCATTGGAAACAGTTGTGGCAACTTTGGACTACAGCAAAATGTGTGCCACGTGGGATAAGCAGATGCTCACATAGGAACAGAAAGAACACTACGCAAGTTTGTCAGGATCCATTGAACAAATACAAGGCTGAAGGTGATAGTTCCCTGGATTGCACCATCACTTTGATTATCCATACCATCAAATGTCTAACAAGAAAGACTTATGAAAACAATCTAAAAAAATAGATTTGGTTTGTTATCATGAACAGCTCAAGATCATAATTTTGGAAATAATAAATTAGCACCCTTCTGTAGTTTCTGACAGCAGTGAGTAAAACACACCCGAAACATAGTATATTTCCTATTCCCTTATACATTCCTCCCGTCTTCCTTCTTATAGTGATTCTCTATGAGCTCCCTCAGTCTAGGAGACAGCCATCCCATTACAGTTCTATCATGCCAAGATGACCATTTTGTAAATCTGCTTAGGAAAAACTACCCAAGAAATGAACAAGGCTCTGAAATAAGACTGTTCTTACATTCTAAATTCTACCTTCTAGAAGATTTCAGGTTGGGACTCTGAAGAAGGCTGAGATAGAATCTCATCACTGTTAATAAACATCTAAAGTGTAGGAATTAAGTTGATAGGGGTGGACTCTTTTTGGTGGTGAGCAACAGTAGAACAAGGGGCAAGGGTCAGAAACTGGAACAAGGATGTTCCATACTAAAACAAGGAATAACTTCTTCACTGTCAGAGTGATGGAGCACTGGAACAAGCTGTCCAGAAAGGCTGTAGAATCTTCTTCTCTGGTGATATTTAAGACCTGCCTGGCCACTTTCCTGTGCAACATGCTGTATGGAACCAGCTTTAGCAGGGGGGTTGGACTCAGTGATCTCTAGAGATCCCTTCCAACCTCTACAGTTCTGTGATTGTATCATCTTTTTTCAGTATCCTTCTTTTCAGTGAAGTTTAATACAAAAGACCTATGACATTTAAGATTTGGTAAGAATTGACAGAAGGAACATCTTACTATTGTCAGCATGAACAAGCACTAAAAGTGTACACTGTTCACGTTGGATTTCTCTCATTTGCCTTTAGTCATAAAGAAAAAACAGATGTCTAAGTTAAGAACGTCTGATTGAGGTAAAAAGAGATGACAAATGTAATTTGTGTACTCATACAAAACATATTTTAATAGGTTACATAGGTGTAGTCATGCATCAAGGGTTAGAAATCATAGCCTTTTTGTCTGTTACAGATTTAGGAAAATATTTCAGAATTTAAGAACTGAACAGATATCCATTTTTTTTAAATTTGAATTTAGACAAAGTAGCAATTTAGTTCTATTCTCAAACGCAAAATACAAAAAAAAACCAAAAAAAAATAGACCCCCCAAAACAGGATTTCAACTAGTTTCATCCTATGAGAGGAGAAAAACTAGAGAAAACAGAAGAAATAATACAAAGTATAATTGCTCCTAACAGAGTAGTAGCTGTGCCTTTAAAGTAAACCTACTTTTGGTAGCTAAGTTATTTGCATAAAAATGAAAAAAAAAAAGTAGCAATTCATCTTCAATAAAATTTCAACAATAACATTTTATCAGTGGACTTATCTATATTTTTAAAATATCTGTGGAAGAAAAAATTAACTGTATCAAAACTCAGTACTCAAAAACTTCACCCCAAACAATGAACTTAAGCATCTGTTCCTTATCACTGACTTTTTAAAAATCATACAGAACAAAATATATGGTGAAGATAATACCCTTAAACCCTTCGGAGTTCTGCAGTTCAGTACATCCATAATAAAAGCACAGCAAAATAATAATAATCATCATCATAATCCCATTGCTAAGTATTTTTCCACGTCCCTACCAACACTCTGTGGCACTGTCAAAAACGTTTACCTCTACTTTCTTCCACTAAGCTAAAAATGACCCTCCCTCAGGAGATGCCACCATCTAAAACATCTGGAATCTTCTCAAGAACTTACTCCCAGAAACAGAGTTGGTGTTCTGTCAGTGCATTCATGCACCAAGATCAATACGTGTTATTCTCCATACCAAACAACGCTCCTCAAATCCCGCAATGAAGCTGTAAGACTAAATATTTTGTGGGAATAAGATTCTAGAAGAGGATGCATGCTTTTCCAGGGAAGGCGACTGATGTCATTTATCTGGACTTCAGCAAGGTGTTTGATGTGGGCCCCCACCACATCCTTATCTCTAAATTGGAGGGATGTGGATTTGATGGGTGGACCACCCAATGGATAAGGAATTAGTTGAAAGGCCACAAAGAGTGGTGATTAATGGTTCTATGCCCAGATGGAGGCTGGTAACGAGTGGCATGCCCCAGGGGGTCTGTCTTGGGACCAGTGCTCTTTAACAACTTTATCAGTGACATCCACAATGAAATTGAGTGCACCCTCAGTAAGTTTGCTGATGACACCAAGTTGAGTGGTGCGGATGACACAGTGGAAGGAAGAGATGCCATTCAGAGGGACCTCAACAGGCTTGAATGGTGGGCTTGGGAGAATCTATTGAGGTTCAACACAGCAAAGTGCAAGGTTTTGTACTTGGGCTGGAGGAATCCCAGTCTTTGAGAGTAGCCCTGCAGAAAACAGACTTGGGGGTCCTTGTGAATGAAAAACTTAACATGAGCCAGCAGTATGCTCTTGCACCTCAGAAAGCAAATGGTATCCTGGGCTCCATCAGAAGAGGGGTAGCCAGCAGGGACAGGGAAGTGACTGTCCCTCTCTACTCTGCTCTTGTGAGGCCCCTGCATCCAGGTCTGGGTCTCCCAATACAAGAAAGACAGGGAGCTGCTGAAGAGAGTCCAGAGGAGGTCCACAAAGATTATTAGAGGGCTGGAGCACCTGCCTTATGAAGACAGGCTGAGGGAGCTGGGCTTGTTCAGCCTAGAGAAGGCTGAGAAGTGACCTCATTGCAGTCTTTCATTACCTAAACCTATGAACAGCCTATAAACAGGAGGGGAGCCAACTCTTTACAAGGGTAGATAACAGCAGGACAAGAGGTTTTAAGTTGAAGGAGGGAAGAATTAGGTTGGATAGCAGAGGAAAGTTCTTTACTATGAGAGTGATGAAGTGCTGGCGCAGGCTGCCCAGAGAAGTTGTGGATACCCCACCCCCGGAGGTGTTCAAGGCCAGGTTGAATGGGGCCCTGGGAAGCCTGGTCTAGTATCCAATGTGGAGTTTGGTGGCCCTGCATGTGGCAGAGGGGGTGGAGCTTTATGGTCCTCGAGGGCCCTTCCAACCCAAACCATTCTATGATCCCATGTGTATGTATGTATATCTTTGTTGGTGAACTAGAAGTGGTGATAATATATACTTACCACATTTGCAGATGACACAAAACTGGGTAGAACAGACAATACATTGTAGGGCAGTGCTGTCATGCAGAGTGGTACCTAGACAGACTGGGGAAAAAGGCTGACAGGAACCATAAAAAATTCAACAGGAAATGCAAATTCTTGGAAAGAGATATGCCCTTGCAATGTGGAAAAAAACTTGGGAGTCTTGGTGCATGTTCAGCAAGCTAAACAAGCCAGGAGTGTGCCTTGGCAACAAACAAGGTCAACAGTATCTTTGGCTACATCTGCAGTAGCGTAGCCAGTAGTCTAAGGAATGTGATTATCCTTCTCTAATCAGCACTTGTTGGACTGAACTTAAAATGCTGCATCCAGTTTTTGGCCCCCCAGTCCAGGATAGACACTGATAAACTGGAGCAAGTTTAGTAAAGGAATGCCAAGATGGTCAGGGAGACATGTCATCTGAGAAGTTAAGGGAACTGATTGTTCAGACTGGAGAAGAGAAGGCTTCTGGGAGATTCACTAGCAGCCTTCTGACACCTACAAGGAAGTGATCAAGAAGATGAAGACAGGCTGTTGGCAGTTAGTGGACAGAAGAAAGGCAACAGGCATAAACTGAAATAAGAGAGGCCCTAACTGGATATAAGAAAAAAGCTTATTGTCGTGAGGACACTCAAGCAGTGGAACAACTTGCCAAGAAAGATGCTGCAGTCTCCATCCTTGATGGTTTTCAAAACTTAACTGGATAAAGCCCTAACTATCTTAGGCTGACTTCATAACTGACCTGTTTTGAATAGGGTGTTGAATCAAAAGCTTCCTGAAGCTACCTTCACAAGAATTATTTCATGATCTTAAGTTCAATGTGCCCAAAAATGAGCAACAAAGCCAATAAAGGGTCTGGAGAACAAGCCTCATGAGAAGTGACTGAGGGAACTGATTGTTCAGTCTGGAGAAGAGGAAGCCCAGGGGAGATCTTATCACTCTTTACAATGACCTGAGAGGAGATTGTAGTGAGGTTGGGGTCAGCCTTTTCTCACAGGTAACTAGTGAAAGGACAAGAGGTAATGGCCTTAAGCTGCACCACGGAAGGTTCAGGTTGGATATTAGGAAAAAATTCTTCTTGGAAAGAGTAGTGCTGCACTGGCACAGGCTGCCTAGGAAGGTGTTGGAGTCACTGGCCCCAGAGGTGTTCAAGAAACGTGTGGATGTGGCACTGATGGACATGGTTAATACAGATGTGTTGACCACTGGACTAGAAGAGCTTAGAGGTCTTTCCTAATCTTAATGATTCTACAATTCCAGAGACAGTGTTTTGCACATGCTTGCACAACTTTCTCACAAGTTTGGAACACAAAACTCCAGAGTTGCATGAAAGCTATACAATCAATCTAAACATTCAGGACAAGATCAAATAAAGCTTCATATTCATTCTCTCCTAAACATTACTGTACTTTAGGATGCAATCACAGCTTTACAAAGGCATCATGCAAAACAGTATTTTCCCTACCCTCTGAAAGCTCAATGCACTAATACATATGCGTGAGCAAGTCAAATTGTAAATCAAATGTGGAAGACTGCTCATGGACTTGATATGAAGATCCAGCCCAAAGCATCACACTCACTCAAAGGTGATGAATGGAACACTTACTACAGCTCTTTGGTTTGAACTGCTACTACTGTGAGCTGTGCAATAGTGTCACCTAGTGGACAGTACTTGCAAAAAAAGTGAGGGCTCAATTCAAGAAATATTTTCTAACTACCAACTTCACTACTCTATTGAACCAGCTGGGACTTTTAAATTTTTATATACATATGCATATGAAGCCACAATTGCAGCAATCAATAACACAAGTACTTTTCCATTACTCAGTCTTGAGTCATACAAAGCTTTTATAAAGTTGAAAAATGTCATTAGAGATAGAAGTTCTATCTGGATGCAAGAAGCATTTTACTGTTTGGTCTAAATGAGGAGCATTTAAAAAATAATAGATGAGAACTGCAAGTTTTAATTTATATCATCATAAAAGAGCCTCCAGTTCACCAGGTATATAATAATCATCCACTTCACTGGCAAGTGCAACATTTATATCTTTCTTGTCAAGAGACAGAAACAAGTAGATCATGAAGTTATCCATTTACTTCATAAACATTGTCCAAGATGTACAGAATCCTTACATAGTTCTAAGGTTATATATAAGCTTTACAGCATCCCCGAACTTTAAGGAATGTTCATGCTACTACTGATACTTGAAAGTATAGCGATTTCTTCTAATGCTACACAGCAAAAGAATGAGGAGAAAATTTCAGAGATTTGTAAGAATGTTTATTCTGCTCAGGGAATACTTCTTGAAAATACTGTTTTGGTAGTTTTTTTGTTTGTTTGTTTTTACTATCTTCTGCTATCAGATCTCCTTAAACATTGCATCTAACCTGAATCAAACTATCGTAGTTTCATTAAGATTTTGCTGTTCTATTCACCTCATCCACTCTTCAGCTTCTTTCTTAACAGAATGACTTGAGGATGAGAAAA
Organism: Bambusicola thoracicus; assembly: GCA_002909625.1. Lineage (NCBI taxonomy): Eukaryota > Metazoa > Chordata > Aves > Galliformes > Phasianidae > Bambusicola > Bambusicola thoracicus. The sequence continues at coordinate 28,858 of PPHD01001750.1, forward strand.
ACATCTTATGTGCCTTGTAGCACAGAAAATACTGAGACCTTGACAGCAGAGAAACAGCAATGCCACAGATAAATTGCTCAGTTTCCTCCCCGATTTCTGAGCAGGCTCCTAAAGAGGAGCAACTAAAAACTTTCGCTGCGCTGTTGCTTGTTTTTTTTTCTTTTTTTTTTTTTTTTGGAGGGGGTTGGTTTTTATTTGTTTGTTTGTTTTTTTCTGTTCTTCATTCTGCAGTAGTAACAGAATTAGAGAAATTTCTTTTGTTAAACTGCTTCTTTTGGAATTCAAAATAAATGTAAAATCACAGGCAGGACACGTAGACTGTCCCCACTCACATGGATTACTAAACACTTGCAAGAGGAAAATGGAGTGGTTTAGTTTCACTAACAAATGTTGCAAATCCTTAAGCTTGAGAACTTCAGCATTGTAATTATTATTCCTTTGAAGACAGTCAGCAATTTAGTATATGATTACGTAATGTCCTACAAACATTTAGGTACTAGATATAGAAACATATAAACACGATAGCAGTATTTTACGTCTTGCAGCTATAAAAAACCCATTCAGACTGCAAGAAGAGATAACAGAATACAGCACAGATAGCTTTCATTCCTGGCGAGTGATACAAACAGTGACAACTACATACATACATGTAATCTACTGAACGTGCCAGAATCTGATCTTAACGAGATTTATGTCCTAAAATAGTATAGATTCTCATATCATCTATACAGAATTATAATAGGAACTAGAATACTGAGAAGGACAGCAGGTACAGCAACAGGAAAAAGAGACAAAGCAACAGAATAAACAGATCAATATTGAAAATAATTTCCAAGCTCAAGGTAATTCTCCCAATTAGAAATTCCAATTTTCTCAAGCAACTACTGATTTTTGTCATGTTTTAAACAGAAGGGTAATTTATAAGAGAGAGCATTTTATGTTACAATTTGCTCAATCATACATAATCAGAGAGTAGTTTTTCCACCCTGAAAGATGAGTTGGTATATAAACGTTTTTTTCTTTTCTCATTTTTATGAGTGCGGAATGTCAGACATAACTTAAACAAGGAAAAAAGCATACGTTAGAAGTTGAGTCAGAAGTTTTCTTTAATGATTACAGACACAGATTGTTTCTTGTACCTAGAATGTTCAAATGAAAGAACCAAGAAGCAGCACTGAAAAGTAAAACAAAAACTACATGGGAAAAAAAAAAAAAAAAAACACTTCAGTAATACTTCAAACTTCAATGGAATATGACTGGTAGTTTAAATACGGCTTACTGTTGCCTTATAATATTTTGTTTTCACAATTGCATAAATTAGACTACTCAAACTAAAACAGATTTTTGACCATAGAACTATAATAGATAATTAGCTAAAATCGGTACAAAAAAATTACTGATTATAAATGAACAATAGTGCTAACTTCTGTTAATTAAAAAACTGTTCCACCCTAATGCCAGCACTTGTCCTAATGCTAGCATCTACTAATTGAAATAACTGTTATACTGATGCTTGTCTGTAATTAATCTTACATTTATAGCCCCGCCCAAAAGATTAACTTTAAGTCTTCAGAAACATCCAAACCCAAAAACTTCACAAGAGCCTTCCCAAGAAATAATTAATACCACTAGTTTGTCATCAAAAATAAGAGAACAGAAAGGCTAAATAACCTGTCATTATTTATCAGCTCTTAATACCAAAGAAATGAGTGACAATGGAATCCTTTATAGAAAAGTAAATACAGTGCTATAACATAATAGGAGTAATAAATGAGGAAGGATAAGTGAAAGATGATTATGTCTTCATGAGACTCACATGATTTAAACCTTTTGGAAATTCATTTACAATTAAGGAACTAACCAAATATACATACATGCACCAATCTAGTAAGAATTTAATACAAATATTAGCCTCAAAATCTAAAAGCTTATCCAAGCTGTTTTTCAAACACTTGTATTTTTCCAGCTAAAAATTAAAGATGTAGGTATTTACTATGAAATTAGTGATTAGATCTTTTGTTCCCCTCTCTTCAAGACAGACAAACAAGAAAAATAAAAAGTTGCTCAAAAGAGACAGAAATACAATAGAAATTCTATTACCTTGGATCTGGGATTTCACCAACTATTTCTCCCAGCTTGTCAATAAAATTAATGAAGCTAGAAAGCTCCTTTACGTGGACTCTTAGTGGATCAAATAATGAAGCTGCACAGCCTTTTCCTCCATGTTCTACTGTTCGGATAAAAGATGTTGCCATCTATTAGGAGAAATATTTAGAAAATATACATATAATAAAGTTATTTCCTACAGATATGTAAACTGCATAACAGCTGGATAATAGTAGGAATCTAATTGAAATCAGCAGAATACCTTTTAATTGCAAGCTGTTTACAACTCTCCATATATATTTGCAAGCCCGATACTTAAATGATGCTGCAAGTTAATTGAAAATGACCCAACTGATTTGATATATTTACACTGATAGCTTGGAAAAAAAACTTTATTAAAATTGCATAGTTTTGTTGTTGTTGCTGCTCTTTAAATGCTTGTACTAACATAACAAGAACAAATCTTACATTTAGAGGGTTGTTTACGGCCCTGGAACATTTAATACAAGCACATAAAAATTGACTTGAGAATTATATTTATTTTTAGGAGTAGAAATAAATACTATAAATATTCAAATTTTCTAAAAAAAAAAAATTATGATAGCTAAAGGTTCTAGCATCACAGATGCTCCATTCTGAAAGTTTCCATATACTTTATGTGCAGTAAGGACACTAAAAATAAGAGATGGTCCAGCAGCAGTTGTCCTGGTTTCAGGTGGAATGGAGCTGGTTTTCTTTACAGTGTCTGGTAGATGCATGCAACATCCAACAACCCTCCCATCCTGAAGAGTTGTTACAACAGATGGAGCCCAAAGTGACAGATTAAATGAACTCCACAGACAATGTAGACGGATGGCCTAAAGGCTATGGGAACAATATTTGTGTGTATATATCAGAAGGCAGGAAAGGTGATGGTAATTAATTGGGATATATCAGAAAGTGTGGGACCTGAGCATTATGCAAACGATACAGAATGAAGAGCGGATGTTCACCTGGTTTCAGCTGGGACATATTCTTCATATTGTCTGCTATTATGCTATGTTCCAGTTTAGAAAAAAATAAACACATTGATAATATACTGATGCTTAAGTTGCTGCTGAGAGGTGCTGCACGGTGCCAGGGATGTTTCAGCTTCTCATGTTGTCCTACCAGTGAGAGGGTGGGGGGTGCACAAGAAACTGGGAGGGGACAGAGCCACGATAGCTGACCTAAACTGGCCAAAGGGATATTCCATACCATATGGCATCATGCAAATATAAAACTGGGGGAATTTGGGATGGGGGAGCTGCTGCTGCTCAGGGTCTGGCTGAGCATTAGTCAATGGGTGGTAAGCAATTGCACTGTGCATCACTTGCATATATAAATGTTCTTATCATTACTATTATTTCTCTCATCCTTTTCTGCCTTGGTAATAGTTATAATGTCAACCTATGAGATCTATTTTTTTTTTTTCCTGATTCCCTCATCCATCCCACTGGGAGGCAAAGAGAGTGAGCAAGCAGCTGTGTAGTGCTGAGCTGTCTGCCAGGTTAAACCACAACAGCAGCACACTTGAAAAGTGTAACCCCTCAAAGTCTAAGGCAGCAGTTAAAACACGTTTCTCCATAAAAGTTAAAGATAAGAACCTAAAACACTTGATAGATACAGTAATATTAATTCTACTTATACAATTTAATTTTAGACTACCCAGCTAAATCATAAAGCTCTTGGGACTGTAAAGAATACAACTGGAATTACTCTAGCAAAGAGAATAAACCTGCCAGTATTCCTGCTTCTGCACTAAAGATTTCTTCTGGATAAAGTATAGTTCATAGGACGTTGCCTTCCAATGGAAAGTATTCTGGCTTTGTAGGACTTCTACAAGACACAGATGCCAGAAAAGACAACTTCTTTACACAGTAGAGAAGTTTCCCCTCTGGCAGCTGAGAGGAAGAAGCAATAAATCCAGTCCAAACAATTTTTTTTTTTCATATACAATTTTAACAGAGCATTAGGAGCTCAAATAATTAATCCTGGAACTGAGATTTCACAAATTTTCCATATTTTTCAACCGTAAAATCTGAAGCAACAGTGCAGCTGCTTCAGTGACTTTTACATACCCATACTATTTTTCCTTGGTCTACTGTTGACTGCACAGATCCCACTGTGTATCCAAAATTTGATTATTTGAATGAGGAACCACAGCGATTCTCTGGAGAAATCTCACTCATCTATTTTTGTGATGGCTCTGTGCTGGCTATAACTGCTCTAATTATAAATTTAAATTTACTTCACATACAAAACTAGATACTTTAGCTCTAAGCCTCTCTGAGTACTTTATATTGATGCTGCATTTTCTTTTGTTCCTGTATATGGGATAACATCATCCTTTGTTTTTTTCTTTCCAGCTCTGTGCCTTTGAGAATAACATGAGCAAGAATATCCCATATCAATCACCTGTTGGAGAATGTTTCAAGACTGATCAAGCTGTAAATGAATGGCAAGAATTACACTCCAAAAATTCTGAGTCAGAGCCGAAATAACGGCAATACTGCTCCTCCAAATTTTGATCTGTCTTTTCTCTACGCATCAAACACTGGATTTTTTTCTTGAGATTGCTCTACAAAAGGCATTTTGTGTAAAGAAATGTTAGGTTACAGTCTAACGAACGCACAGAAGAATTGTGTTTTTCCATTTAACCAAAGTATGTACTTGCAGCACTCTAAATATATTATTAATAGATTCCTTTTGTAAAGAGATTCCTGTTTTTATCAGATCATACTTCAGCATTCTAGAGGTACACAAGCAAAAATTTTTTGTGTAACTCATGACCAAGCAATCATCTGTTTTATCAGATGAAATCTGTTGTAATGGGTTTTTGTTTTTTTGTTTTGTTTTGTTTTTAAGCCTTGAAACTCTCTTTATGATGATGTTTGACTTGGCTTGCAAATGTTAGTCTTGCAGATGAGACTAAAGCAACATTTCATGTTTATAAATCTATTTCATTATCTCTGATCTACAGCAAGTTTCATTGGATTCACATACCAGGAAAATTGACATTTTTTTCTCCTGTGAGGCATGTTTTAGTTTAGTGAAGGCTTCTCTACCAAGTCCTCTGTCAGGAACATTTAGAATACGAGCCAATGCCAGATCATCCTTAGAATTCACCAACAGGCTTAAATATGAATAAAAACACTTCTTGGCAAAGAGCATCACCTGTATAAGAAAGCATCAACATTAATTGGTCACCCTGCTGCTAAATTACATGTGTGCTACTAATAAGACATTTATAAAAAGTGTCTCACTTTGCATAATTTCAAATTATTACTTCATATATAAGAATTCTGGAAGTATTGACAAAAGCAAGAATGATTAATATATGTTAAAGTTATGTGTATTATACTTGAATAATCACACTGAAACAGGTTGCCCAGAAAAACTGTGGATGCTCCATCACTGAAGGCATTCGAGGTCAGGTTGGATGGGGCCCTGGGCAGTCTGATCTGGTGGGTGGCAGCCCCACCCATGGAAGGGGTTGGAACTAGATGATCTCTAATGTTCTTTTCAAGTTAAGACATTCTATGATTCTATGACATCTAGCTATTAAAATTGAGTATCTGTTTCTGCTTAGAAATCTCCTACCACAATTTCATTTATATCCCAAAGTAAAATTCTAATACTGTGAAACCACATAAAGGATTTACATTAATTTCAAGTAGGCTAAAATTTTAATCACCTCACCAGCTCCACCTCAGATTCACTAATTTTCCCCTTGACTCCCAGGGATATCAATCATAGAAGTCTGACTGATTGAAGAATTTAAAATTTTATATCCAACTCCACCCACATAACCAAATTATATCAATGTAATTATTTATATTGCAGCACTGTTCATGATCCTCTAAGAACAACAGTCCCAGAACTGAAAAATTTACCTTCATCATATGCAAAAAAAAAAAAAGACCAAAAAAAGACCATTGATGAAAAGAAAGTTAATGAGAAAGCCTTTATTTTCTACTGATTTTTTTCTTATTCAATAGGAATTCAAAAATATGTAGGAGTAACAGCTTAAGAGGACAGATTCAAGAGAAAGATAAAAAGGCAAGGAATATTTTTACTACACATGCCAAAGTCAAGCAAGCCATTGGCTTAGTGGTAGAAGTGCTATCTAGGGAAGAACTGTAGTGAAAAAAAAGAAAAGCACCAAACTGCATTTCACTGAAGCATTCTTTCAGCCTGATATGATATTGCTGGGAGAATGGTTGCTTATACATTGAGAGCTACTTTCTGAATTGTTCCTACACACTGTATTGAAATTGCTACTTCTGATGAGGAAAGTAAGCCTGGAAATGGCAAAAGATCTAGCATTTCAAGTACTGCAATACAGTATTCTCAGATTCTTGTTTGGGAGGTTGAATCAAATATTGCCAGAAAGTCTCCAGTCATCTACTGGGATAAACAAGACGTGCTTGCTTTGCTACAGCTACTACTACAGTTGCTATTCAGATTTCTTCTGTAAGGAAGTAAATATGAGCTAATGAAAACAAGGTGATGAAACCTTAGAAGTCTACATCACTTAGCACTTCACTTGGCAGCATCAGGCAAATCATTTAACTCTCAGTAAAGGCTACATTTGAATGATGGTATACGTGCAGAACAATGTTTAAAGGTGTTTAAAGGCAGATTACATCTACCCATCAAGTGCCTGTCATAAGAGGACTGTCTTTCAGAGTCTAAGTTCCTGTACTTGCCTCATACACACACACACTGAAGTGATACAGTTTGAATACACTTGTTTATTATTCTTAAACTACCAATATTTTAACAGCAATAATTGCAAACAGGAAACAATGTTACATTTCACCTTATGTTAACTTACCCATATCTACAGAACATTACAAAAAAAACCACAGAAATAATTTTTACCTTCACACTGCTCTGATCCTGTCTGTTGACTGGTGTAGAAGGAAGAACAGAACCATTACTTTCTGACATGTTCATTACACCAGAAATAAATTCCAGCAGTTGAGCCTTCAATAAAAATAATTATATCAATTTAAATATGAAGGTGACTAAAAAGCAGGAGTACTATTAAAACCAAGTGAAATCATGATGTCTTACAGTTTGCTAGTGTTCTGAGACCCAAAACTCACTTTTTCTTTAGTCTTCAGAAGCAAAAATGTTTAGAGAGAAATGAGAAAGATTCAAATTAAATTATAGATCTCGTACACATTTGTAAGATACCTGCACTAAAAGCAGCTGCTCATCTTGCACAAAAAAAGATAACATTACATCATGGATATGAAAAGCCCATTAATCTCCTCGAGTTTTTTACACTGAAGAAAGAAATTAGGAAATAAGAGCTTCCTGAACTTCAGTCCTCCCTGTAACTTCTTTTGTATCCAGCAATTGGAATGTTTGAGTGGGGGGTCTCTGAGTTTAAGGAAGCAGGCAAACTTGTTACAAGTATGCCTGTCACTGAATCTTATTAACAATATTTCTGTATTTCAGTATTTCTGAAGATGAGATTCCACATCATCTCTCAGAAGCCTGTTCTGGTATTTGACTGCTTTTTCACAAACACAGCTTTATTCCTGACTCAGTAGGAAGATTTCCTCAAAGCAATTGAAATATTTTATGCTTTATTTTCTAGTTTTTATCTAATAATTCAGTTTACCTTCCTGCAAAGAGACACTTAGCTCTTCTCTGTAATCTTTCTTACAAGCCAGAATTAGTCAGATCTAAATCCAAAGTTATTTAATATTATTTTTTCCCATTATCAAAATCCTTCGTCTTTGACCTTTTCATGCCCTAGAGCACAAAAATCAAACTGATGTAGCACACCTGTATTTCAAAGTTTTTTAGTTGCTACTAATGCAACCCAACCATCAGCCCAACCAACATGGGTTCAGGATAAGGAAGCCTTATCTCACTGATTTGATATCCTTCTACAATAAGATCTCCCTGTGGACAAAAAGAGACAGTAGAAGTAGTTTTTCTGTATTTTAGCAAAGCTTTTCATACTGTCCCTCACAGCCTTTCTGGATAAATGGTACAGGTTTGAAACAAACAGGCATATAATACACTGGGTGAAAAACTGGCTGAGCAGTAGGGCTCAAAGTGTTATAGTAAAGACAGGACTACATCTGCTTGGTGTCCAGTCACTAGCAACATTCTCTAAGGCTTAATCTTGACAACAGTTCTATTCAACATTTTCGTCAATAATTTCTATGGAGTTAAATGCATCTTTCTGAAATTTACTGATGATACTAAACTGGGAGGTGCTGTTGACCATCAGGAGAAACAAGAGGCTTTTAAAAGGAGATCTACGTTGATCAGAACATTGGACCATTAACAACAGTGTGAAATTTAACAAGAACAAATCTCAGATTCTGCTTTTGGGATCGAGTAATGCCAGACATATGTACAGCCTGGGAGACAAGTGGCTGGAGAGGACACCTGCAGAAAGGGATCTAGGGGCTCTGGTTGGCAGCTGGCTCAACATGAGTCAGCAACATACCCTGGCAGCCAAGAGGGAAAGTAGCATTTTGGGGTACATTAAACACAGCATAGCCAATCAGAAGAGGTCATTCTCCAACTGCATTTAGCACTGGTGCTGTCTCCTCAAGTACCCTGTTCTGGGCTCCACGTTCTAATAAAGACATTAACATACTTGACTGCATGCAGAGAAGGGCAACAAAACTGGTTAAAAGAACTGGAAGGCATGTCCTATGAGGAACAACTGTGAATGCTGCATTCGTTAAGCTTGGTGAAAAGGAGGTTGAGGAGTGATCTGATTGCTCTGTACAACTTCCTGAGGCAGAGAAGTGGAGAGGGAGTTGTTCATCTTTTCTCCCTGGTATCTAGTGACAGGACACATGAGAACAGTTCCAAGCTGCATCAGGATTGGTACTGGCTAGACATTATGAAAAATTTAATTACTGAGAGATTAGTTAAACATTGGAACAGGAATACTAAAGAGGTGGCTGACATTCCATGCCTCTCTGTGTTTAAGAGGCATTTAGATAATGTTCTTAATGACGTTTTAACTGTGGATCAGTCCCAAAGTAATCCAACAGTTGGACTCAATTTTTGTAGGTATCTTCCAACAGCTAATATGTTATTCAATATATTTTGATCTGATAAAGATTAATCAAATTTGTGCTATTTTCATAGTCAGATTGGACTACACACTACAACTTCTCTAGCCTACAGCATAGCCTTATGTGCAGAATTACAATAACTGAATTGCAATAAATCGCAACAGATGCTTGACTGAGTAGCTGAAGTGGAATCTCTTCTGGTTTTTCAAAAAACATCAAATGAAGCTACGTGTAGAACTACGTATGGAGGACTTTGTGTTTAAAAGTGTGTTATTTTTATAACAAAAAAAAATATTTGGACTGCATAGCAACGTATATCCAAAATTCCATAACACATTAATCATTAAGATTTGATCCAGTCATATCAAATCTCTACAGTTCAGCTTTTCTTTCTCTGGCAGAAAAGCTTCTGGAGAAGAGACTGACACATCCAGCAGGATAACAGAAAGAAGTAATTTTTGAATAGTCTTATGAGTCTTTAAAAGGTTTAATAATTTAAACACATCTGTTTCCCACACAGAAAAAGCAAGTAACTTGTGAATAATTCAGGACTTCTGCACATATTTTAGGAGCATTGTAAATCCAGAATCATTATCAGAAGTGTCAAAACAATATCAGAGATTAATTAAACAAAATACTTACAGGGGCTATGCTTTCGTCTTCAGATAGAAGTGCAAGAGCACAGCACTTTTGATGTATGTCTATTATATCTAACATATTGCTGCTTGCTAAAAAGGTACAATAGGCCTTTTTAAAGTCAGCGTAATTTTCAGGTTCTTCCATGTTCTCATATGATAATCCTAGTTTGTCATGTAACAAGTATTTCCAAGTTTCCATCACATCACTGAGTGATACTGCGAAGTCTCCATGGTGCTAATAGAACAACAATAGAAAAAATTAATGTTTCATACTTAGTAGTTTTAAAAATTACTTTAAAACAAATTGCATATATGTCTTCAAAGAAAAACCATTACAATCTAAATATTTGCATTTTTAATGAATGAAGTGTTACTTATAACTGAAGTTCTTTCAGTGCTTTTGCTTTACAGTTGAGTTTTTGGAATTTGCAGTCCTTGTCCCTGATCTTTAAAATACCAGGCATATATTTTGAACTTTGCTGACAGGAACAGACATTGACTCTCACAGGACTATTACACACAAAATCAATTATTTGCAGAAAGAGTTTTCATTACGACAGATGCTTGTGTTCCAAGAGTAGTAAACAGAGCTCTACTAACTTGCTTCAAGTAGTGATCTGAGGAAACATATCTCATGTACAAATAAAAAAAATGAGCTTTTTTTTTTCTCCCCCAATGCTAATACACTTGCAAAATGTTGATAGTGTTGCCACAGACCTAATGAATGCATTAAAGCAAGACACACCTAAGTACACAGGCAGGTCCAAAAGTAATGCTTCCTATTTTATTTCGTTGGCCCACAATATCATAGGCAGATGTCAGTGGTATGGCAGTAGAGGCTGAACCTTCCTGCCAGTATCCCATTACATTTTGTTGCTGTGTGACATGGCAGCAGATGGGCAGTCTGACAAATGTGCATCTGACACAGAAGTGCAGATGAAGTAAAGGTCTGTAACTGAATGACTCCATGTGGAGAAAATTGCACTCTTTGACCTTCAATGGATGTGAGCACAGTGAGGCAATAGGTGAGATGTTCCAGTAGTGGCAACAGTGGGTCACCTTCACTTGTGAAGATTTTTTTTTTCTAACCTTGTTCATCACTCATGAAAAAGCATAGATAATAGTGGTGACTATGTTGAAAAATAGTGTTTTGTAGCCAAGACTTTACTCTATCAAGTGGCATTATTGTGCTCTTTGTATCTGTCATATTTTCCATGGACATAAATAGGAGACATTTCTTTTGAAGTGATCCAGTATCATAATTAACATTAACTGTGTAGTAGAAAACAATCTAACACTTATCTTTCAGCCCTGTTTATTTCATTTCTGTTGTCTTTACTACTTTTAGTAGGAGTACCAAAGCGAGTGGTTTACAGTTGTGAGTGGGGGAAAAAAAAAAAACCCACAAGCATGAAACTCATGGATCATTAGCCAGTTTAATTAAGCTTTCCAGTTCAGTGTGGGGGGCAGCCCATGTTCGTGACTGCACTTATCCATCATGGCTACCAGCAAAGGAGAGGAATATTGTCAATGGTTAAAGACAGCAACACTAGAAAGCCAAGAACCTCTTTCAATCCTTGTATACACAAAAAAATAGCTGGGAAGGAACAACAACAAAAATCAGGACATCTCTTTATAATCTATCAATTTCTTAACACAAAGGGCAATACCCACTCTTCTCATTCCCTGCCTATCTCTTCTACAAAGTTTGTCCTCCCTGACTACAGTATGCCACTTGCATGATACTTCCCACCATGTTTCTGTGATAGCAATTAAGTCAT
>PPHD01001751.1:0-25385 GCA_002909625.1 Bambusicola thoracicus
TATCCTACATACATATTCTACATCATGCTATATCCTACATCTGCTGCTAGTTCCATAGATTGCATTGGGAACAGCCCAGCTTCCAGCTGTTTTCTAATTTGGGTTTTCAAATGCATCAAACTTCTACTCGTCTCCATTTCTGTTACCGTTTTGTATTTCATGAACACCTCAGAGGTGGCCCAAGAACATTTTCTCTGTGATAATTGCCACACGTCTGCACTCTCTGCAACTTATTACTCTTCAAATCTTTTCTCTTTTTCAATCAGTCTTTGTCACCTAATGGTTTTATTTATATGACTATATTTAAATCTGCTAAAATAAAAGTGTTCGGAATACAATTTCCATTTTGATTTTACAAAATGGAGTTATAGCTAGTTGAAAATACAAGATTGCATATAGCAAGTTTTAGTGCCCATTGGCTTAAGTGTAAATCTTGTACCATGCAAGGTCATTTCATTCCAAAGGCAGGAGATTTAAATTCCTATTACAAAATGTTTCATTTCCTCACCTACTGAAAATTTAGTAGCTCAATCTGATCATCTGAGGACAGTAGGCTTTTAAATCTGATAACATATTATTTAAACCTGGATGGTTGGAATGCACCACTTTTGCAAGAATGATACAACATAAGAGAGATTTTAGAAGATGCAGCTTGTTATAGAGCATTATGCAACGGCTACTGAAATGCCTTAAAGTGCCCACACAACCATGCTGAGGAATAAAGTCCTCTCCACAGCAATGCTGTTTTGATTAGTAGAAGGTGGCCAAAAGTCTACCATTAAAGGCGGGGGGGGAGGGGGAAGCACACCTGGGCAATTAATTCTAGTAAAGTTAGCTGTAAAAATAATCATTGGTAAGTCCGTAATTCAGAATTAATTTATATTAAAAATAAGGACCATAAACTGAATTAAGGACATTCTAATACTGAGACTTCAAAGGGGTTTAACGCTAGGTAGGTAATCCTCTGCAAGTCTTAATTCAGGTTAACCTCTTTAGAGATCCCTTTTGTTGCCAAACATCATATATAGGTGCTTATATAAAACACTAGTATGTTTTAAAAAAGCTCGATATCATTTGATTATAACTGTGCCCCTCTGCCTCACTTCCAGCTCCCACTCGGCACTATTTCAAAGCCAAACAGTCCTTATCGTTCCCGTACTTCCCGCATTTCTTCCAAACAGTTTTCCACAGGTGATTAGTGCCTATTTGTAACAGATCGCACAATAATAGCTACACTTCATCCCTTTTCACCTCTGTTTTTACATCCAAACAATGGCTTCATGTATTCTGGTAAATGAAATTCTGCTCTTCTGGAATACTTTAGAATTACACACCAACTCAAGGGGTAAATGAAATTCCTGCACTGTTTTGTATCTTATGCGTTATAAAAAACACAGAACGTGGTGTCTCTGGACTACTCAGGACTATTTGTGTTTACAGACACCCTGCAACGGCAAGTTACACAACAGAGAACTGGGCTGTGTTATAGACAGCTTAGAAATCTTACCAGGTGTATTAACATAGCTACCACACTAAACGTTCTTTATAGCTACTGTAGCAAAACAAAGTGAGCAGATGATGGTTGGTTTACATATAATAACTGTGAGTCACCGTTTAGAAATACAAGCATTTTAAATCCCGCCAAGTCAAGCTAGCACCATTACAGAAAATGCAGTTACAGATAACAGCGTTCTCCTGAGGCTTTGGCACGAGATTCAAAAAGTCAAAATAAAACCAGCATTGGCCTACAGCATCAAGAAGTCTGGACATGAAAGTCTTCCTCAGGCTTATGATTTTTTTTTGTTGTTGTTGTATAGAAATCTGTAGTTACCCACACAAGCATTCAAACCACAGTGAAGGTCAGAGTATGGGATTCAGAGAGCAAGATCTCAGGGGACCCTTTACCTGACAGACACCCAGTGGTGGCTCATCAGCTCACTGGAAGGAAGCTCTGTGCCGTTTTGCCAAGAGAAATCAATTCATCACATTGATCTAACAAGTCTCACTGCCAGCCTTGGCTATGGAGCTGCTGCTGGAAATGGAGAGCGTTGACCCACTAATGCTAACATTAGTGTGCTGTGTGGCTGTGCCAGCATCTGCACACAAAATTCATACTCCATGGCTGCTTGGACCAGCCAAAACTATTTGGGATATATTCTATTAGAGCTGATATTGCTTTTGTTACTACAAGCGGTAACTCTACTGAGATTGGCTAATTCAATTTTGCCCATCTTATCAGATTTCTTTTTAATGAAACTGAACAATAGTTTCATTTGTTATGTTATTAGTTTTCCCAGTGGTAGCAGCAAGACGAACTCTGTTGAAAGCTGAACAACAGCATTGTGCCAGTGTTGACTGTTTATCATCACTATGTGCCAGCTTCATATCGCAATGTTGCCCTAGTCCATTCCTTTTTGTTTGTTTCCCATCCAGAGGGATTAGCAGCTCAGAGGTCATCTTCCTGCTCCATCTACTTGGTAGATTAGCATGCACTTAGACCTAAGTACTCTGCCTCTGAAGAGAACTGAAATGATCTGCAACATCACAGAGATTGGGAGATACTCTGGACTCAATGGAGCAGGTTTTTTTTTTTTTTTTTTTGAGGCAGAGTGATCATTTTGTATATTCATACAGATAACGTCAAGTGAATACTTTACAGCATAGACTATACAAGTTGTAATATGAGAGCAAATATTCAAATTCTACTGTTGTGTTTATCAAGTAGAGATCATTTCAACAATTAACCTCCAGAAGTGCTAAAAAAAAAAAGTTTGCTTTTTTCAGTCAGGTTCTTGCTGCTTCAGCCAATTTATCACTGATGTTGCAGGGAAATAGTATTGAGAAGGTAGGTTCATCTGCATGGTGCTCCCTGAGATTCTTCAGCTCTCTGTCAAGAAATATTTTATTTGATCCATGTATTTAGTGGTGGTGAGAAGAAGAGACGGTCAACCTCTGCACATTAAACCCTATGGCACATTCATCCTAACAAGTAGCCCAGCATACCTAAAGCAAGTGTTTTTTCTCATCTCCCCAGAGTCTCCTTTCATTTTGGCTTTCCAGAGGATGTGATTCAAGCAAAGAGTCAGGTCTCCCTCAGAACTCCTTGTCAGCGTGACATCAGTGGATTCACACACAAAGTCACTCAAAGATGCTGCAGATGTCTTCTAGGAGAGGAAGCAGATTGCCTGCCCAGCATATGGGTCTAAATCAAGAACTAAAACCAAGCCAAGGAACAGCAGCCTTCACCTCTAACAGCTGGACAAAACTTGACACCCTAACTTACCTTTAGGCCAACCAGTCCCCATTCTTACTTCCAGATACTGAACACATTATGCTTCCAAGTTTTGCCTCACCACAATTACCTTATCTCTTGTAACAACTGTCCCCAGCAAAGCCATCTGTGGAAGCTGTCTTAAGTAGAACTATTGTTTCCCCAGAGCCAAATACATCCAAGAACCACAGTAGTTACTAAGGGTCAGGTGAATGATTAACTTTTATACTTGCTCACAGATTTCGGCTGAAAAATGTAGTCAAAATCATTTAGTTTTTGCAACATATCCTCCCTGCCCTAAGGTATTGCTGTCAAAAGTATTACGGTTAACAAAACACACAGACAAAAGCATTCCCCAGCATTCCTACCAGCTGAGAATACCTGCATACTAGTTAGTGCAAAGATGATTATTTCCCTGGTACATTTGACATACACCACTTAACATATGGGACCAACAAACTCAGTGCTGTCACAGTGGCCACCAGCATGTAATGGGGGGGAGGGAGGCTAGATAAACTCAGAGGTCTAGGAATAAATAACAAACATGCTGTACATGATGTTATGATGCAGAATACCAATAGCAACATTACAAAGCCATGACATTTTTTTGCCCAAATAGAATAAAAAGACATGTCTACATTATATGGAAGAGAGAATCATCCGGCTAGGGCTGCCATCACAGCCATCCAGTCTCTAGTTGCTTTCTGTCTGTGTATCTTTTCCAGCAACAGAAGAACTGTGTGCTGGTAACAGCTCCAACATACCTAGAAATGACCTGAGATGAGAGCTGCTCCTCAAAACCAGGCTGAAAGGAATTCCATAACATGCAGGATGCAAGGTAGAAGAAATTAAAGATACTTTTTGAGCTCCAAGTCTACTTGTTTTTAAAGCATTTACTAGAATGTAAGTACTCTTGCTCTGCTTAACAGGGTTAAGGTAGAACAAGATCTGGAACACCCTGACTGCAGGAGTTGCAGGAAACCCCTGCCTTTAGAACCAACTGTCACAACTAGTTCTCATAACTCTATGCTGAGATCACATGCTTCATGTGATCCCCACCTGCATTGGTGAAAGCTACAAGAGTTAATCTAGAATAACTTCTTTAATCTGCAGTGCCCAGATAGCATCCAACTCAAACACAGATGCCTCATATTTCTTCCACAGAGCAGCAACCCTCTCTGAGAGATAATTCATTTCACTGAAAATATACTCCTGGCCTCAAAAGAAAGATATACTCTCATATCATCACATTGTAGTGTTGCAATATGAAGGAAAGTGCAGCAGTAACATCAGTACAGCAAAATACAACGCTGCAGCAACTGAGGATTCACTCAAATACAACAGCCATGGACATAGAAATAAAGGAAAGAAACTACTTACTTTCAGAAGGCCTCAGGTACACAGGGATCTCCACTAAGGTACCCTCACCTTCACTGCCAACACTTAAATGAGGCCTGGAAGGGGTGCATCCTGGCTCCAGCCCTTCCCATCAATCAGTACATTGTATGCACCTGAGCTCCCATGGGTTGGCCCTGCCTTCCCACCAGGTGCTCAATCACTGCTTCAAGCCATAACTTAGCATTTCTGCTACAGAGTTCAAATCAGCTGTTCCAGTTCTTGTTCATCTTTTCCAGAACAGTGCTGAGGATTCCAAACGCCCACTGATCTCAGTAACACAAGCTTTTTTCCTGAGACTAACGTTAATGCACATACAAATAAACTAAATTAAAACAGGCATACCAAGGCATTCAGCATTAGAGGTACTTAAATATTTACTTCTGGAGCTAGATTGGAGCTCACAGTGTGCATTTAAAAAAGTAATAATTATTTGCATTATGGTAGCACCTGGGACCCTAGCCACAAATAGGACCCTACTATATAAACACAATCAAAAAGACAGTTTTTGCTCTGAAAAGCTTTTAAACTACAAACAACTGTGCAGTAATTTCAGCTGCTTGGTATTTCATTTGAAGAGCTGAGCTCCTAGTGTTCAGCTGCACAAGACAGTAAATATATTCCTACTTTGAGCACCCTGTACATAAATGAAAAGCACAAGGAGTATGCGCATCACTGGTCAGCTCTTACCTATCGTAATTCATTGCTGCTCGGTAGGAGACAGCAGAGACCATTTGTAGCATGCTTCTAGCAAATCAATTGCAGTCAAAACTCTGTATCTGTATTTTACATATATTTTAGGGATTTCAACAGTAATTTCTTTTTGTAACTTTGTTATTATTAGAAGATTCTTTGAACTGGGATGTCTCGTGATTAATTATATGTCTGTTGCAATACGGTGTTTACTTATAAAACATCCTGGGCCACACTGATGATTAACTATATTCTCTCACGGCCACACAAGAACATATGCAAAGGTAAAACATGAAGGTATTGCTGTCGTTACTCGCTGAAATTGTGCAGATTTCAGCATCCATAGGA
This sequence comes from Bambusicola thoracicus, assembly GCA_002909625.1. Classification (NCBI taxonomy): domain Eukaryota; kingdom Metazoa; phylum Chordata; class Aves; order Galliformes; family Phasianidae; genus Bambusicola; species Bambusicola thoracicus. The sequence goes on from PPHD01001751.1 coordinate 5,708, forward strand.
TTAACAGAAATGAAGGTAACAGGTTGAAAACATGCTAAAAGCAACAGCAACAACAACAGAAGTCTTCCAAAATAAAGACCTAGATACGTTCGCTGTCTTTCATAAAGGTATAGATCATTTAAAATACATATAAATATAAACATGCATCCAAGCTTCTGTAGTTCAGGAGAAATAATCTGTGACCAATAAATCAGAAAGCTGGGTATATTCTGCTTACTATCTTAGTCTGCCAAACAATTATGTAGTGAAATGTCCTAATTGCACTTTGAATTTAATGTTAAAACCCATTTCCATAATTTCACTGGATCTTTACAACAGTTTAATATTTGCCAATGAAGCAAATGAGCTGCAAGTAACATTCACAGATGGTTCATGTATTCCATTAAGTCTGCAAGCTAAGATTTTCTTTGTTTACCAAAAAAAGAAAAAAGGTAAATGCTCTGGAACAGTACCACGAATTGAAGGCTTACCCAAATCAGAAAAGAGCATCCTGAATGCCTCTCAATGCCTGTCAGTGAATGAGGCTCCATCACTCAACAGTTCTGGTGGAGAGGAAACCAAAACCATGGTCAAGCCATGTGCTACTTTCTAACTCAGAAATCTCCAACGCAATTAAAATTAGGCTACTCTTCCAGATTATTTTTTGATTTAATGAACCAGAACACTTCAAACTAACCTAGTAAAGACAAAATTACTTTCTCACACACTCATAATTTCTCAGTTTCCCCTATGATCTTGTTGAGATTAGGGAGGCAGATCTAGGATTTTTGTCTGTTTCAATTTTTTTTCAGTAAGAATTACTTATGTCAGCATAAATCCAGACTTGTCAGCTCAGGAACACCGAAAAAGTGATATTTCATTGTTAAAATAAGCAAACCATTAAGAAGATATTTCAAAGAAAAATATCCCTTCAAACTGATTTTTATTTTGTTTTAAATATTGTTATTATTTGTATAGCAAGGTTTCAGAATGTGAAGTGGTATCACTCTGACATACTAACCAGCTCAAATGATATTGACCCAGTGTTTCCACAGCAGCTATTGATTGATCACAGTATGAATTGAGCAGAAATGGAGAAGAAAGGTCAAAACAATGATGATCTTAAAGATGTGTCTTTTCTTCAAGTATCTACCCTACCAGGGAATGCAGTCTCTAGCCTCTAGTTTATAGTGCTGTTAGAAAACAGCAAGATACAGAGAGGTGTATAAGCAGACTTCTTATGTAACAAAGAAAAGCTGAAAAATATTAGTGGGTCTGTATGTATACTCTATTAATGCCTTACCGACAAGAAATTGAGCTGTTTTTTGTCCTGCTCTGATTTACAGTTTATGCTCCAATAATAAAACAATACTGGGAATTAGTGGTTTTTTTTTTGTTTGTTTGTTTGTTTTTCATTTTAATGCTGTACTTTTCTGCAACTCTAATTTTGACCTAAAATATTAAAAAAACATGGATATGGGGAAGAGAGGCAGAGCATCTGCATGTGCAGCTTTTAGGGAAGGGCAGAACAGAGTCCTGTTGCTAAACTCAAAGTGCTGAGCTGTCACATTTCAGTAGAGGAGGGGATCTGCCTTCTGCTGTAGGACTCTGAAGTTATCCATTAGAAAGCCATTCTTCTCAATAGCTCGTTCACTTTGTAGTAATAGCTATATACAAGTAGAACTAACAGTTCTTCATTGTGGAACATTTAAGCTGTAATATAACAAGCAAGAACATCATGATGGTTGTTTACCACTAATGCAAACTGCTGTTAAAGTACCATACTTCTGATCACTCACTTGGGTTGGATGAGTGCCCTGAACATTCAATTGAAGTTTCTGGTCGCAGTTACCAATTAAGCCTCTTCATACAAAACTGAAACCTCTTTTTCATTTGATAATGCTCCCAGTTTTGTACTACAAGTGTTTACAAGTGATTGTATTTTGCAAAATTATTTACATTTAAATCTGTCGCATTCAGCAAAAGAAAGAGAAGCTAACTGATTCTGTGATCACAGGAACTAATATTTTCAGGATAAGCTTTTCCATTATTAAAAAACAAAATACATTTTATTCTTTTTTGTTTACTAAAGTATGATCGCATACTTCAGCTTTTCTCCCTCAGTCAGTAATGCATAATGTATTTTTTCATTCTACTGAGCAATCCCTTCACAAAGTGTCTACAACGATGGTATTTGAAAATCTTCCTCTGGATGGCATGACAAGAATCAGTAGCTGGGATGTGCACCAAGACATAGAGCTTTTGTTCTTTAGAAGTCCTATTAAAGAAAATCCAAAAAACCACCCAGAAACCCACAATCCTTTTTTTTTTTTTTTTTTCCCCATAGTACTCTTCTCATTTTTTCTTTTATCTTTAGCCTTCGTTTTGAACTGAAGTACTAATGTAAGCTCACTTGCAATCTTTGGTCATTGAGGATAAAATTATCCATACTCACAAGTCTAATGAGGGGTCAGTTGTACGATATTGACCATGATTCCATTTCAATAATGAAAAGTCTCACTTATGCAGAAAGTGAATTCAAAGCCTGTTGCTCTAGCTTACTTTCATTTTATCTTATTCAGACTCAAAGATTCCATTCATGTATTTCAGTTCAGACAGAAATAGATACTGTTTACTGCAAGGGCACACTTTCACACTTGAGCATTTCTGAGGCTTATGGAATGCTCGAACTCCCAAATTCTGCATAGCAAGTCTAATTTTGGGGGTCATTAGAACTGGGCAGTACATGCACAGAATGTTCAGCCAATATATCGTGTAAGTGAATCTACTGAGTTGGTAGATGTGCTTTGGGAAAGTGCCAGGCTTACAACACATGCTGTACCTTAATAGCACAACAGCCCTAGCCTGGTTCCTGTACATTTGGAAATCTAGCACATGAGAAAGCACCTGGAATTCATCCTACCACACTTTCTGGAAGAAGAAGTGGACAGATGATGGGTATTCTTAGATCTAGATACACTGTAGGCTCTTACAGTTCCGCGCATATTTCAGTACCTGTGCACATATTCCTCACCCTCAAACAACATATGCAACGAAACAAAACCTTATTAATTAGTACTGGTTGATTGCATCACCACAGACAATTGAAAATCATAGCAACTAAGAGACTGCCTATTATTTTTTTCTTCTAAACACAGTTTGAAGAACTCTGAAGACACACAGCCTGATGATCTATAGTTTGTTCCTGGACCATCACTAAGGCACAGGTGCTTAGAGGCCTATTTTCATATGTTCATAGTTCTGTCAGTACTTAATACTATGATGGCTTACACTGAAAATATTTGTGCAATTGCATCATATATTACATCCCCAGTTCTTATGTCTGAGAGGCCTGGGTCAGTGATCACCAATAAGGGATGCAATGAACATTCCTGGAACACACCTATGGTCACATCATTCTTCCTGTAGTCAGATCAGTTTGCCTGTAGGAAATGGCTTCTTTATTATTTCTTCCATTCCTGAAGTTAACATTACTTTCAGTAAGATTGGTAAGTAGGTATCACTTAAGAGACACTAACATTTCAGGACAAACTCCAACAACCACAACTAAATCATATGGAGATTAAAAGCCACTCAAACACAAACAGAGCCAGCAGCTGGGCACTTGGAAGGGAATTTTTAAACCTTGTCATCTGTCAGGGCAGGGTTATGAGTGTGGAGGTGGGGGGAACATGCATGGCCCCTTCTCTTGTAAGAGGATGCAGTAACTACTCTAGCGTGTTTTCTGTACAGGCTTGTACTTCTGTTGCTGACTACATACAACTGCTTCACAAATTAGGAGTCTTTTGTCCTAATGGAGGACAGTGCATCTCCAGCACTGCCCCCTTTTCTCTCTGAGTTCACAGCTTCTTGGTTTTGAACTTTACTGCTCTGTTAAATAACTTCTGTAGAGTTTGCTTAATTGGCACCTCCCAGCAAAAGCAGAAAAAGCCAATTAAGTGTTTGTACTCCAGTTTATGCGGGTTCTTCTGCCTAACTATCAACTTACATTTCTAATCAAGTACCATGGAAGTGATGCATCTTCAACTGACAGTCCCCACAGCCAGAGGAGGCTTTTTGCAATGATACTTGTTCACATCTGCTTAATGAGTCTGCATCACAAATAGGCAGAGTACAAGTTATTAACTCATTAAAACTACTTGGTACAGCACAATTTTAATAACCTATGTATTGCGAGAGGCAGATGAAGTGCTGCGTTGACTGGTGTGGCAGCTCTGGTGTACTGCTAGAAGTGCCCTGAATGAACAAAACCTCTTCACAGAATTTGATTCAAATGGAGACCTGCTGACAAGGGCTTACAGTTTGGTACTCTACACAATGAAGTTCCACGAGGAACACAAATCATGCATCCCTCATGTCCAGCTTAAATCCTGTATAAAGTTTGCTCTGCGCCCTGTGCTCCTCACCTCTGCTTTTGATGGTGATGCTGCAGCTTTATCCTTTAATGCCCGGTAACAGTGTGTAAGCAGGACACCTATTTTAACAGCGAAAATTGTACTCATAGCTTCATGTGCCTGTTTTTTCCATATATTCTTGGAAATTCACATAAAACGTTTACGTTTCTCCTTTAATATATAAAAACCCTACATGTCATCACTATTAATTAAACTGCTTTAAAACCAACAGTCTTCAAGTATTGCCTCTTTGTCAGCCAAGCATCTCTTTTCCCTTTTCCCTGTATTAACTTTCAACAGCCCACAGACTTCCCATTCTGTCTCAAAGCCCTTTTTCCTTTCTCCAGATGTCCCTGTTGTGCTGTTTCATAGCATTTGCTCTTCTCCACATAATCCCACACTGCCAGGTGAAAGGATTCAGGGGATCCCTCCTCAGCAGGATGGGGCTGGGGGTGTGCAGAAAGAACTTGCCTTTGCACTGGGGTAATGGTGGCATAACACACACTCCATTACCACCTTCTGCACTCAAGACTGGCTCTAGCCTGCCACAACAAGAGATTTTTCATCACCTCTACAAGAGAAAAAGTTGAAGTAGGACAACCATGGGTTTGGTTGCACTGAGTAACACTCACCGATGTCCTTTTTTCCTGAGATACAGATCTCTACACACGCAACAAACTTCTCCCCCTGAAAACAAAAAATGCAGTCTGACTTCCAACTTCCTCACATCTTAGAAGTGACCTTGTAGCAAAGTGGCACAGTTCCTGGGAACAAAAATACCAATAAAGCCTTTTGTTAATGTCTGGCTCCTCATAAACAGCACTGCAGTATTTGGACGCATGCTCTGAAAAATGTCTGGGACTGGAAAAACAAATGTACCAATTTTCAGAGTTTTAGCTTGCCACCTGGGCAATAGCAAACTGACCACTTTTTCCAAACCAGGAAAAGAGAAAATCCAAGGCTTCCTGAAAAACTGCCTCTTTCAGATTTCAAAATACTTGCAGAAGGTAAGTTTTACACGTAGCATAGGCCTAATTCCACTATAAGGCATAGCCCAGATATTTCAATTAATGCAATCACAAATGTATTCTTTGAGCTGAACTTGGCAGGTGGATTTCTCTGATTTACTGTCTCGATAAAATAAAGTAAAATAAATTAAATAAAGGCAGCTCATTCTGTCTGGGTGGTATGCCGTCACCAAAAATGTTTTAGGTTATTTTAAGTGAACTTGCATTTTATATAAATATGCTTATGTATTTCTATCACGTTACAAAAACTGTTTACAGAATGCACCCATAAGTACCAGAGACTCAGCTGAAGAGATTTGGAGTTTTAAGGAACATTCTTTTCTGTGAAGCAGCCGCAGGAAATCAGCTGGTGACCTGTTTCTGGTACATAGTCCTCTGTATTACCCAGCAACATTTGGAACAACACACAATTCAAATAAAAAGATGGGGGTCAACTGTATTTTAATACCTTCCCCTGAGCCAGACATACCAGACAATAATTATTTTAACAATATCTTTGTATCTGAACTTTCAAGATTGAACATTTATTTGAAACAATGAAACGTTCTCCTTCTGCACTGCCTTTCCAATAGCAGTTACTGAACAAGAGGATATCTAGAGCAGCTCTGTTGATTGCTCTGATGGATGCTTATTTATGGTGTAGGTGCAGTAGAGATAGAGAGCAACCTTGTTATTTTTTTGTACTTTCCCTGGTACTGAATTGGAAAAACACATACAGGTACAGGAGTTGATGGCCACATCGAAGAGAATATTGCAGACATACTCCGGCTACTTTTCCATCAACAGAATAAGTACTTTGTTTGCCAATGCTGTGCAGCTCAGTTGAGAGAGGAGCTTCTTTATTTGTTTCCCACAACAAGGAAGATAAACTGTATCCCACAGATCGGACAGTACTTCAAAAAATACTCTGGCACTTTTAAGCAAGGTTAGCGTAAATGTTTTTTACTTAAGGAAGTCAGTAGTGCAGAGGCAAAATTACTCTCATTAGCAAGAAAAGACATTTAAAGTGTGCTGGGCTGAATACATTTATAATCTAAAGATAATGGCTAAACAGCATCAGCTTTGCTCAGTCAGGAGAGCACTGAGTTATGCCAAGCACTACCGGCATGAGCCAAACAACCACGGCTGAATGTTACAAATGCTTTGTTTAGCAGATTCCCTTTGGCCCTTGCTGAGCAGGTACAGCTGGGAGTGGGAGAGAAGAAAAGGCCAGCACCTGCATTTGAGATAAATGAATTAAAAGTGGTGCTTATCTCACATCCAGGATCTTTGTTACTTACAAATTTGGGTGTTAAAAATGGCTTAGACTGGTCAAGAAAAATTGTTTAATATGAATTCTTGCTAAATTGGGTACTTAATAAGTAAAGGGAAAGCAACATGACATGAGACCTAGATTCAAGACTATGATTCACCTATATCCCAATTTATTTTATTTCTTCATATTTAATGCACTTAATTAATCTATACAGAATTTTTAATACAATATAGTTGATTAACGGTAGTAATTTCCGTGCCTTTTTAATAGAACAAATCTCTTCTGAGAAATATTCCTAGTTAATTATCTGTGTCATTTTTTAAAGCTTGTCTTCTAAGTAATTTTAGTAGAAATACCAATAAATTCTTCATTATATTTATTTATAGCAGGAACTGAATTGGATTTTAGATGTTATGGTTTTAGCGCAATAAGAATCTATGGTTCTCAAAACACACTATTCTCTCCTCTTCTGGAGCTCTCATATGAAATTCTGGAATTAAGAGAGGAGGAGAAGAGATTTTCTGTTGCTTCACTTTAAGGTTAAGCTGAATGCCCCGAGAAAATACCTGGGGTGCAAGTCTGTGCTGCATCCATTTTTGTCTGCAGAAAACTCCTGCCTCTCCCCAGCTCTCAACTGCTTATTTCTGCCTTTGCACTGGAGCTTCTCCCCCCCACCAGCTATCTCAGTGCCATTGCTCTGAGCCTGGCTCCAGGCTCATTCTGCTTCTAGTAACACCCAGAAAGGTAGGGCCAGGGAAGCAGTGGGAGTGAAGCATGTTGGGTCTGTGGGCAGGACTTGGTGACCATCCTGGTCCCTTTCAACTCGGGATGTTCTATGACTGTTGGTGACATTACTCTGAAGAGCAGAAAGAAAACAGCTGATTTGAGATAGAACAGGGGAAAGGCCATATATTTCATTTCTGCACAAACCTTTACCAACTGCCTAACTCCTAAGCTGAGTCAGTTCTAAATAAGGCAAAACCAAATATATCTCAACCATATTTTCTTCTAATCCACTGTCAGAGCCAAAACACTAATCTCCACAATGACTAAGCACACAATTAATGAATGAGTGAACTGCACGTTCGTTGCCTGCGTGGGAACTGGCCAAATATGTTGACCAATATTTTGATCTGATTTATGTGAAGCCAAAAGAAAGCTGGGCCTGATTTTGAGTTCCAGTGCTATCAGGAATTGCTCACCAACTGACAGCACGCTGTGCTCACGCAGAGGCATGCACAGGCACAGCTGTGTGGCAAACGTATTTGTGTGGCTGGTGTGGATATATATACATCATCACATGAATTATATATTTCTTGTCATCTTAAATACTAAGCAGATTTATGCATTTTTCTTCTTCCGACTTTACTGGACATAGAATGATTTGCCATCATCTTTATATTACACTTCAAATGAAGGCAAGTTCCTTGTTCAGGGTGAGGGTTTGCGAGTTTTGTGTGTGTGGTTTGTTTTTTTTTTAATTGCTACTTTTAAATTCTAGTGAAACAATAAGTAAACAAATAAAAAATTCATTAGAGAGAGGCAGCTCAACTTAGATGAAAGTTTTACAGCATGTAGTTCTGCTTTCAAAAGCAGAAAATCCAGTCACCGGGTCATTAGCACAGCATGCAGCACCACAGAAATGAGCAACATTAGAACTTATGTCGTTTGCAAGATTTACTAATATTTCAGTGTCTTAACAACGTTTCAGCCTAAAAGCTTCCCAAAAGGCATTTAAACATTTAAAATACCAGATCCAAATGGCTGGGAATGCATTTACTCATTACAAGCATATTTAAAACAATGCATTAGGGCTGGATTGTGACGACTATGGGGCTACTGTGGAAAGGCAGGGGGAAGGCTGAGGAGCACTTTTTGCTTATGTCACCCCTTTGCAAGGGCAGCCGGAGCCTGCCTGCTCCTGAGCATGTGTGGAACGACTGCTGCAGTGCTGGGGGTGCTCATGGGAGCAGTTGCATGTACAGATGATGGTTTAGTGTTTGGCTGTGAAGATTCCCCTGAAGAAACTAACACTGATTATGATCCTGGCTTGATAGCTTTGCTTCTTTGAACATGTCAAGTTAATTTCATGCTGAATAAGGAGAAAACTTATGCTTGTCACAGTACTATATATCAGTCGGGGCTAATAACAAAGGCCTTAAAACCAGGCTGATGAGTTTTGGGACATGTCTTGGCTACAAAAACTGAAATGCAGCTGCCTTTGTGTTTTTTACAGCACAAATGAACTTTGCCTTGGAAGAGAAGGTTGCTAAGGAGGGGTTCACATTATCATTCAGCTTTGGATTATGCTCTACAGCGTAGGTCAAAGGAACTCTCAAGAAACAGCTGCTCCACAAGTGTGCTGGTGGGCTGCTTGGCTGCACATACAGCCCCTCTCTCCAGGTCTTTCTTGAAACATATCTGTTTCACATAGTCAACATAATAGTACTGAGTGAGCATGAATCTTTGAGGATTTCATTGGTCTTTTATTTGTTTGGTTGCTTTTTTCTATCCTAACTTCAGACTCTGTTATGTTTTTTAAATCTCTACTTGCCGTTTGATCTTCTCAGTCTCCTCTAGTTTAATATTAGAAAATGTAAAAAGAATCTTTAAAAGAAAAACCAACAAAAACCCCACTGAGTTGTTATTTAAGCAAACAGCTTCTCCTGGACCAAATATTAAAATAAGACGTCAGAAAACCTTCATAAACTGCACTGTAGGAATGCAATTTCTTCTGAAAACAATGCAATTACAATTGCTAAACTTTAATAGCAGTCTTTTAAACTTCAGAAATATTTCAGTTAAATACATCTTAGTTACAGAAACTCCATATGAAGAGGAAAGGCCCAAATGTTTTATAATGCCCATCATATGGACATTTTGAAAACATCTGCATGGCTCATTTTGAGGCTCTTTCAGTTTAAGCTAAGCTTTCTGAAAGACATGGCCATTTGTAAGGGTATGGCCATGGTTTAACACCTAACAGCAAAACCTCTGTTATTGTTTCCTATTACTTTTTAGGACGTGCTTCTTTTGTAAAAGGAAGGAGTGTCCTACAGGTGTTCTACAAGCTACTGATGATCTGTCTAGTTAGGTGGATATACGTACAAGTGGTTGAAGAGCAAAACCTCTAAGCCTCTCACCAAGACTACCAATTTCATCTGGCATAATTCATTAGCTTTTTTTTTTTCCCCACATTATGAACAAACACATAAAAGAATTAATGACTTTGCATTTGCAGTTGAGATTCCAGAAAAGCTGAGTTTTCAGTTACCCTTAAAAAACATACCTAGGGTGGATTAGTGTACAAAATGTTCAGGAAAGTATAAGCACAAAAAAAAAAAAAAAGAAACCCCAACAAAAACATCAATTGGTACTGTGTATATGGAGGAATGAAACTTCACTGGAGAAAGGCCTCTATTGTGTATTTTCTTCAAGGTCAGGCTAAACTTTCAGGACTAAAAGAGAATTCCCATATGCAGAAATAAGGGAGAACAGACTGCGTCACCCTCAGCCCCTGACTCCACCAAATGCTTGAAGAATGACTGGCACCGTGGACAGGAAAAGAGCACTAATTCCACCGTCTGAACTATGGCATATTAATTTGTCAGGACAGACTGCAGCAAATTACCACGGCTTTGTTCCATGCTTTAGCAGTTGTCATTATGACCTTACATCTAGACTGCAGAAAAGTTTCAGAACGTATTCAAACTCTTACAGATAAGCGGCCTGTGCCTACATACCTATCACTAGTCAGTGCTACAAGACATAACTGATAGCTTGGAACTCTTTTTTTTCAGGCAAGGCATGGTGATGTTTTAATAACCCAGAGATGGTTGCACTGGCATGTTTTACTTTGTATATTTCTTCTTTGATCACGTTAGATATTTAATGCATAACTGTTTTCCTTAAGCCATAGGCCAGAAACTTTAGCTCAGCTCTGACTGCAGGTCACCAATCTAACCCAAGTCTGGGCTTAATCAGTACTAATCCACAGCATCCCAAAGTCTATTTGCCATAAAGGCTCAGACATTCTTCCTGTTGTGTGCCCAGAAGGAAAAGGAGGAGAGCAGCTGTGAATTCTTTTGCTTTGGTGGAATTTTCAATCAAAAATTAAATGAATTCAGTGACGTCAAAATGCTATTTTCATTCTAACAATGAAACTACACCGTGTTAATTCTATGGCTCCTAATATAATGAAATGCGGTGAGCAAGAATCAAAGTATAATAAGTCTGTGACACATGAAAATATACACATCTATCCAAAAGCAGTTTTTCACTTGGTTCACTCTAAAATCCTGAAACTATTCTCTAGTAAAAAATGCTTATCTTTATAATTTTGATTAATAATTAATAAATGTACACCATTGAATATTCTCTGATTAAAATACGCTATCGCTAATATTGCATGCTTACAGGAAAATAATTGACACCTTTTTTAACGACATCTGGTTTTATGCACCAGAGATGACACAAGTTTTCCTTCCAGCAGCCTTAAAGTTATTTAAAATCTCTTGGTTCTGCACACTCAGCAATATGCCCTCTGTTCCCTCTGCAGACCTGCACACCAACATATTTACTCTTTTTCCTTCCCCCTTCCCACCTCTCTCCTTTTTAAACTTTGAATGTAAGTCTGGAAATGAGTAAGAAGAAAATAATCCAGATTGCTCCTCTAATAGCAGTACAGAGATTATTTGGCTAACAGCACGTATGTCATCTACCTTTTGCAGTACAGCTTTTTGTCCACTGAAGAGGAAACACAAAACAAAAAAGTTAGCTTACGAGAAAAAAAAATCAAATTAGTATCAGAACATCTTTTGATAACATTGATATGCAGGCAGGAGATACTCACGGCTATGTTAAGGCTTATTATTAGAGTTTGATTAGTGTATGAGAGAGAAAAGCAGCAAGCTGCTAAAGCAAGCTGACATAAAAATGACATTATATCATATCTTACTCTAAAAGATGTTAATCACAGAGTTCAAAAACAAATTGAAAAAACCCAATCCATTCCACATTGTCTCTTAACCTTGAATAAAATGAAGTTTTAATTAGGAATGAAATTGGGGTGAATAAGAACTTTCCAATTCGGGAAGAAGGTGCAGAAATTTCAAGGTTAAAGAATAATTTTCAAGGAGTTTTTTGTCAAATCTCTAGGCAAGTGTAGGCAAACAAGTATGCCAAAGTTGGACCATATCCTTTTAGGAAACATCAGTTCCTTAAAATGCTGAGTGTGATTTATATGAAACAAACTGAAAATACCAGAAGATTCATAATGCAATAATGCAACCGGTATATGAGGAGTTTCCACTAGTCCTGACTGTAGGTTGCTGGAATGATGAAAAGTTCTGATGAGCTCCCACTGGATTTGGACAGATCAATGGGAAACATTTCAGCTGACTCAGCTACGTCTGCTGCAGCTGTAATTGATGGTACCTAATTCCTTCTGACCTTCAGTGAGAGTAAGATAGTTGATTTCTGCTTCCTCAAATCTCCAGTTGTCTTATGATAATTCATTTTATGGGGGATCTGTTTCTCCGGGTGTTCTGGGGATGATACTCTCTTTTCTCATCTCACATTCTATGGAAGGCTCTATGCAGCTGTAAAACTCTACAGTGATGCCATGACGCAGGCTGACCAAATAAGAAAGAAACTGAGAACTCAATAAGAGATCAAATTTAAATGTATTTCCATTAATGTGGCACTGGGCAAAAAAACCTTCACTATTCACTTCCCCTCAAAATCACTGAGAGTAAAGCTATAAAAGAAGATTATAAAAAAGTAGGTCATGTGTCTCTGCTTATCATATACATGTTGCCACTTCTCATTTTCCAGATACAAGAGACTTCAGACTGGATTCACACTGGATGACTGGCACAACACTTTGTGGTGATGCATGCCTTCTCCTTAATCTCAGTGCACAAATAAAGTCTTCCCCCCACTAGGGGACAAAGTCAGCTGAAGACAGGGGAGACTGAAAAAAAATTTATAGCATAGCCTAACATTGGGTGAAGCTAAAAAAGAGATGAAAAGAAAAAGAAAGAAATAAAGAAAAAAAAAAAAAAAGGAGAAATAAAAAAAACATTTAAGAAGCTTTTAAATAGTGTAGGATGTAAAAATACTAATTGAAGAATGTAAAAAATATTATCTTTCACCACTGCATCTGGTGGTGAGATGTTTAAATTATAAAAATACATGTTATTTTTAAAATACATATTAAAAGATAAATTCGTGCTTATAGGTTAACTAGTGCCTCAACTTAACATGGACTGTTTCACATAGTTTTCAGTTTTCTAGTTGAAAAGAAAGNCGTACAGCAGAATTTACTGGCTTTGGCAACATGCACATTTCTCTCTCAGCATATGAGAACTGCCAATAAAAGCTGCCTTTCAGCTTCCCAGGCTTTTTTTCCTCTTGCTTTTTTTACCTGAACCAACTTCACTTTCTAACTGTGGAGCAATGGGGCTCCAGATCTTTCAAGTCCATCATGATGCCTCTGTTATTCTGTTAGCTAAATGTGTAAATTAAAAATGTCTTGAGAATACTTTTATCTCACAGCTATCACTCTTATTAAATAAGAAGTTGGATTATTGCCTTTCTGGGTGAACATCAACAGTTGTGCACAAGAAGATTTGAAACAGAGCTCCCAGAAGAACCAGCTGAGGATGGCAGATGCACTCAGAGCTGTAAGTGCAACTGCTCACTTCACAAAGAATGTGGCAATTCTGTGGGCGGCAAACGCACACATAGGTGGGAGTATCGCAGCCCCAATCTTCCCTTTTTTCCCTCCCCCCAGAAAACTGCAAAGCTGACATTCTCACCTCGATTTTAACATTTGACAATTTTTAAAAAAAGTTTTTTATAAATCAGACACTTCACAAATTCCCTTCTGACATCCCTGGTAAAGTGTAATGGCTCCTTCCTAGTAATGACTTTTTGCTTACTGCTCTATAAACTGCTCATGAAGGGGGAAGCCCAGAACATTCTTACACTCCACATTAATTCTGCTGCAAATGGTTTGAACTGAACATCTTGTTTGAAAATTTGTCTGTGGTTCTGATTTTCCAGCCCTGGAAGCTCTTGTTTTGGAGGCTATCTGCGAAATTACCTGGGGAAATGTCTTAGGAAGGATTACTGAGGAAACTATTAACTGAGTGCAGATCATATCCCTTGGATCCATGTTCAAAGAGGAATCTGCGCTCATGTTTTTTTCTCCTCCTGTGCATTAGGAGCTTCCCAGATCAGTTTTTATTACTTATGGCCCACAGCTGTCTCCTGTGATCTGGGCATACTTGCATGAGCTAAATAGAGCCTGGTTTAAGAGGGATAAAGGTTGCTGTAAGGAAGACTGTGACTGGAAGCAGCCATGTTATTTTTGGGTCTATATTGAAATTTAGACTCAAATATTAATATATAGAACCAGCTGTCTTTTCTCTATTGTGACTTTGGGTGAGACTGGCAGAAACCTACCAATGGCTACAAGATCAGTGAAAAAGGGGAATATCTAATATTGGATTACAGAAAGGGATTTTTGTGAGAATGATCCTTGATGCTTCTTTTTAATCTCTGAGTAAAGATGCTCATTTGTTACTGTAATCCCTTTGCACCACGGACTTCTCAGTAACCTCCCTTTGCTGGAACACACCACCACTGACAAACTAGGCTAACCTATGTCACCCACTGGTGGTCTTGAAACTTTGTGGCCTCTCTTCGACCACCTGTGCACACGGTAATTTTCCAAAACATCCTTAATCTTTCTTAGGACAGGAATTATGCCTGAATAAATCAGGAATTACTTTTAGATGAAGACTTTTGCCCTAAATTACATTTGTGCTTCTTGTTATTACATTTTACATGAGGTATCAGAGAGGATCACAGGAAATAGGATAGCAGCTACTGTAGGCACCTATTTCCCACAGAAGCCATCAGGGCAAGTTTATTAGTCCATTGTGGTTGCAAATAATGAATTCTATTCAATATTTGGGGTTACCTGGGGTTTAAATTGGTACTGATCTTAGTCTAACGTTTCCAATTTCCAGAATTGAAACACATTACTATATGAATTTGCCAGCATGCAAAATGTTAATCTTGATAGATTACATTAATCTTTATAAAGAGCACTTTTTGCTCCACTTACATTTCAGGATCTTAACTCCTCGGCATAAGGATGCTTTAGCTCTTTATACTGAGAACACTGCACATTTATTTTAATTGGATAACTGAGCTTTTTGCTTACTGAGCTGTCTGCCTGACATTTGCGAAATGCAGCTTTTTTTTCCCTGAACATAACCTAGCTGTTCATTTTTATAAGGCCTGTCATCCAAAAGGCAGAATCTCATCTTTAATTAGTTGTCATATTTGTTTAGATGTTATACATCATCCATTGGTCTGAACTGTTTGGTTTTTAGTGTCCTTTCATAATGTCCATTAAATGACTATTTTTGCATTCGTTTATGTTTTATTTAACAGTTTTCCTATTTACTGAACTCCTGACTTACAAGTCTTTTGCTAAACAATGGAATCATTAAATTGGTCAGGCATGCAGGCTCCCTGTGCAATACATGGGTAAATCAAAGCTAACAGAAAGCAGGCTAAACTAGTCCATATGCAGAACCAAGAAGCAGACAGGAGTATTCTAAACTACTTTAAACGCAACGAGCTTTTCCTCAGCTCAGCTATTCAGCTATAAATCTCTTGGAAACAGGACCCTACAACAAGCCAACCTGTCTCATGGGAAACAGAAGGAACACTTCACTGTCACACAACACAGACATTGCATCAGATTCATCCACTGTGTGGATATAGGGTACATATCCACAAATTTGAAGACAAACCAGCATGAAATATAAACCTTTATTTTCCAAGTATGAAAATATGGACTAGCTCATGGATTTTAGCCTCCTTCCTCTTAGGAAATGCCTTCACAGGCTTTTTCTGATGCTAGTCTGTTCATGTGCTCTTCATACACTGCTGCAAGACAATTCTTGGTATGCAGAGCACTAGGGAAGTGATAGAGATTCATAAAAACTGCCACAAAACAAATTCTCTTTCAGACAAAAGCCGAACATCTCCATCGCTATATGAATAAAGTTATGTATTGTAAGGACTCAAGTTCCAGTCTGGAAAGACTTGAAATAAAGCTCAAGTTACAGTGAGTGGAAGCTTATGCCCTTTAGCAAGAAATAAAGCATTACAGCAATCTTTTATAATACTGGTGACAATATTGTTTTTGATAATACTTTCATAAATTCTTCAAAGACCTCCCAAAATCACTGTCTCCCTTCTCATCTCACCTCCCACTCAAATCTTACCTTCAAACTGAAACAAGGTTGTTCTTTTTTTTTTCCTTCACTCCCTTTCGCCTACCAAAATGGTATTTCAGTGCTGCGTTAGAGAAGAAATCTTGTGCACAACCTCTTTTTTTTCCTCATGCATCTGTACTGTAAAACCAGAAAAAAAAATGCAGCAAAAAGAACATGACAAACTGGCAAAAAAAATCACCCAAGGAAGAGCAAAGCAACACAACAGCAGCTCACACTCAAGACAAGTAGCTCTTCCAAGGAGTAATAGAAAATTCTAGCTTAAAATCCTAATGCTTTAGTCAAATACATAGCTAATAAACAGCCTGCATGCACTTAAAGACAATCAAAGGCAGAACAGTGCAGGACACACTTTAAGGAGGTGATTCTGAGACTTTGTAAAAGTATTAAACCTGATCTTTGCTGTATGGTCTGCAATGAAAGCTGCATTACAATTCCAAATAATTGGGAAAAATACCCTGAACAGTTTATTGCTTTTTTTTTGTTGTTGTTGTTACATTTGATATTCCGCTTATTCTTGAGCCAACTCCTCAATAAATACACATTTTCATTAATTTACCACATGCTGCCTATTTGGCCAAAAAAGGAAGCATTACTGCTTTAAACTGTAAAGTACTGATGCTGGGAAACAAGCAGATGAATCCAATGGCAAGAATTATAGGGTGCTTCAGGTACTGAGTGTGTGCATCCCAGTCCTGCTTATCTATTCACACACTTCTCATCTTTCTTCAGCCCAAGTATTTCTCAGTATTAACACCTTTGCCATTTTGTCCAGCCACCAAAGGAAACACTGTCAGCATATTATTCATGCATGGCATATACTTGAGCATTTAGTGCTCATATTTTGTACAAAAATATAAAGCAAGCATAAGATAGCACCTCCCCACCATTGCTGGCACACATTGAGATCTATTTCTTCACCCTCTCAGAAGGATCAAAACATGTTTTAGAGTAAAGCTTGCTGCAAACTGCAAAGAATGCAGTATTTAATCCCCTATCTTTAGTTCTTCTCTCCTGCTCATTTACAATATAACGGAAACCCAGGTAGAGGAGTGAAACAATTCTGGTAGCATGCATGATGAAACAAATCGGCCTCATCACAACCATTGGAACTGACAGGCAAGCACAGACCTACACAGATGTTGTTGTCATTCTTAAGGAGTACAAACCTGTGAGGGACAGTCAGGAGCCTTCTGGAACAGCAGAAATACCACTGTCCGTTTAAGATGAGCAGACAGAGTTTTCTTTCTTTCCTTCCTTCCTTCTCTGCACTTGGATGTGAACAGACACAGAAGCTGTCTATGGGAAGGGCAGGCAATGGGAGCCCAGCACACCAGTTTCCATTGCCAGACTGAAGAGCGAGGCCCACACACATGTGCGCACCAGGCCCTGCCCCCTGAGCCCCCACAGCTGTTTCACCTCAGAGGCCAGAGGCAGCTTGTGGGATATCTGAGATCCTCACATAAGAAAGATCCTGTTAAAATGCAGTCATTTTAAAAGGCAATTTTCCCTACAGAAAAACAAACAAACAAAAAAAACCAATATTCTTCACATCCCATGCGCTGTTGCCTGAAAATAACAACACTTAATACTGAATAAAACTGAGGGGTAACATTCAGCCCAGTCGCCATACTGAATCTCATCACTCTGCCCTGTGGCAAAAGTAGCGGCCTAGCATGAGCCAGCTGTGAGGTTACTGCCCCTGGGGCCCCAGTATGCACACACACACACACACACCCTTACACTTACACACACACTCCCGCCCAGCTGCTGCACTCCTCAGCTCCCAGCAGGAGCCCTGCCAGAGCACACCTGCTCACCTAACAGCACAGACGGTGCTGCTCGAAACAGCTCTGCCATCCGAAGAGGAAAAAAAGGAAAAGCAAAATGATTTTGAACACCAACATATCTTTACCTTTTCAGACTAAGCTTTTATTTTGATATTACAAACCATTTTTCTTTATTCACAAATCACGGTAGTGATATAAACACTAATTTCTAAAGACAGATATACACATTTTCTGGGTTTGTAGGTTTTTGTATTTTTTTTTAATCTGTTTAGAAGTCACTATATTTCACAGATGGTACTAATCATTTTTTTTTCATAAGTCATATTATCAGTAGTTATTTATATAAGTGAAAACATTCCCAATATATATTGTAAAAAAATTTCAAATGCTTTTCTTACATAACTATTTCAGACATACATTTTAAAATGACTACTAGGAATACTGTAGGAGCTTTATAAACAAAATAGTTTCTAGTATGGGCTGCACCCTCAACCTTTCAAGATTATTTGAATAGACTAAAACGCCATATAATCATTTGGGGAGTGGGAGTTGTAAAGCCATCTCATGAAAATTAAAATTGCAAACAAATTCTATTATTCTCCACATTAGACACTTTGTGTGTGCAATTCCAAAAGATGCATCATCTACATTTTGAACTGGAAGCCTAACAGCTGGTAAACATTTTTCCAAGGTGCTTTATCTTGCTGTTTAAATGAAATATACTTTTTTTTTCTTTAAATAGGAGGCTTGTCTCGTATATCTTAGATAATAAATGTGGGGATTGAACTCTTAATAAATTTTAGTTCATTCCCTCACTCGTATAAATATATGTTACTGCCCCATTTTTCATTGGTTAATACAGTCTCTTTCTCTCTCTGTTTCAATTTTAAAGATAATTTATTTTTTTTATTCTTAGATATAAATGCTACAGAAACTTTGTTTTCAAATCTTGTGAAACTTTATTGATGGTTATTGTTCAACTGATCATATTGCATGCACATACGATGACAAAGAGAAAGCCTGATCACAAACACTTTTTTTAAAGCAGAGTTGTTATAGCAAGTTGGCAGGTTCACAGCGGTGAGTTGATAATTTACTAAAGTGCTTGCCAGTAGGCACGCACATTACACATGAGGATATAACTATCTGCAGCAAAACTGTTGCAAGACAGTTTTCTGCTTTATTTATTTAAATACAAAAACAAGAAGACCCGTGACAAACACCCCAACTTAGGTTAACTTGTAAACAGGACAACATGGAAAGAGTCCAAACATATGCACAGACAAACTGCAATTTTTCAACTATGCTCGAAACTGCCACCCTGGCATTTGCTCAGCTGCACGTGCCAGAGACCCAGACAAGCAGCCACGCAGTGCTCAGTCAGAAGAAGGTCCCTCTTTTGTCCCAGTTGAAAAGTTGTCTTGGGCCCAGTATTTAGCAAAGTGGCCTTGGTTGGAAAATTAAACAGGGGCAAGTTGTCATGCCTTGAAAAATTGCAGATTGTTTACACGACACAGTCATGTTTCAAAAAGTACCAAGCTGATGAAAATACCATGATTATCTCTACTCAATGATTGCAATACTTGTAAAATGCTTATATAAATCTGAATATGATTATCATATAATTCCATAAAAATGATACGTCTGTCTCTAACAGTTGGTCTACTAGGCTAAATCTAAAGCATCATAGGCTGTGTATTTCTAGAACTTAACAACTCCACTGCACAGATGTAAATTTTATACATTTTTTTTTAACTGGTACAAAGAATTTAAGTTTTTATTACTTTCTTTTTTTTGGAAAAAA
Organism: Bambusicola thoracicus; assembly: GCA_002909625.1. Lineage (NCBI taxonomy): Eukaryota > Metazoa > Chordata > Aves > Galliformes > Phasianidae > Bambusicola > Bambusicola thoracicus. Next base: position 25,299 of record PPHD01001751.1, read on the forward strand.
AAAAAGAAAAAAATAGAAACAGTGCTTTTATCACTTTTTTTATTATTGTTTTTTTTTTTTTTTTTTTTGTTTTGTTTTGTTTTCAGT
>PPHD01001751.1:25530-40461 GCA_002909625.1 Bambusicola thoracicus
CCCTCCCATAATATAAAAGTCAGCAATGATATCAATAATTTATTTTACTGGAAGAAATATAAAAAGAATGCTTGTTAATGATCTAACTAGCAGTTTTTGCCTAAATAACTAGTTATGGTTAAATAGCTGAATACTGCCTGGTGGAATGCTTTAAAAGGGTGCCTTCGGACAGCTTTGAATCTGATTTTATGTACAAGTATCGAGAGAAGCACCCCTAATAAGAACATAACCTTTGGCTTTGAACAAACAGTGAATAATTTAAGACAGCTGATATATGATAGTTGGTGCAGTGGGGCCCCTTTTTGCTTCATTAATTTATATTTTAGCTAAGCCCCATTCCCATGTCCCCAGTTTCCCCCCTCCCTCCCTCTCATAAACTAAAATAAATGTAGATGCAGAAAAAAATGACTACTGTAGTCACTTACACTCTTACAAAACATGTGATAACCCCAATAGCTTAATATTCAGCATATATAATTCATTTACATGATATAGCACTCTTGATTGTGGCCCTAAAACAGTTTTTATTCATATCTAGCAGCTTTCTAGATCAACCACAAAAACTTCTACAGCCAGCAATCAAACTACGTAACCTTCAGAAATTAAAGACCCACAATATTAAAATACACAGAACAAAATATCTGAGGTATAAGATAAAAAATGTAATTTTTCCTCTTTTTAGAGTTGCTAAAATGATGCACTACTGCATGTATTGCAATACCCAGGCCTCGGAAAGCTTCCTTTTTCCCCACATTGGAAGGTTTTTATGGTTTTGTCATTTAGTATGGAGCAAAACGGCTGTATCCCCCTCGGTATATACTAGCCTGTAATGAAGAAAGAACGAGACCGACATCATCAGCATGGCTCCTAGTCTTGGCATCAGTCAAGGGTGCAAAAGCATTCTGAAACAAAGCAATTTGATGGATTGTTTTTTAAACTTACTTTTTTAACAAATGGATTTGCAATTTTATTTGTCATGATTACTGCCCCATCTTAAAGGCAAGCAATGCTCAAAATGCCCCACAGCTGCAGTGCCAATGCAATTCTAGGTTGAGGGAAACTATTTAAGATTAATTTTAATCTGACAGAAATTAAGTGGAAGTTGTGAATAAAGTGCTAAATTTCACGTCTGAATGCACACATGCAGGTCCCTCTAACATCAGTCACAACTAAGAGCATTCATCCAAAGACAGAGTCTCGTCTACAATTAAGGTTGTTTGTATGCTTCCTTACTTAAAAAAAAAGGAGGAACAATAAAATAAATAAAAAAAAAATCCCTCTCTTCTATGGGATATGTATGCTAAGTTAAACACAAGGAACACAAGGCAAAAGATAATTGTCTTTCTGAACATCTAGAAAAAATTTAAAACTTCACTTCTTATTTCTGTGCAAAGGCTTTAGAATTTCTAAAGCAGCAGATGACTATGAGTTGCATATAATCAATGATTGAAATAAATGCTTTGTAATCTCTGGATATGGAAATGGTTCTTTTTTAATGCACAGAAAGTCATCCATCTCCAATGCAGTTCAGTTAAACATACATTTTCTCCCGCTCTCTTGACAGATACAGTTCAGTGCCAAAGGCATTAAAATGCCAGATAACAACCAAGTTTCAACTCCTGCCGTTGTCTGTCCCTTCCCTTTTCCACCTACTCCTGCCTTCCCTCTCTACCTGTCTTTCTTTGCTTGCCTGTGCAGCTGGGAGGGGGCAGCTACCATTTTAGATATTAATTACAATCAAGAAGAGAAAAAAAAAAAGCAGTCAAGTTTTGAGCTGACTGACAGAAGCAGCATGAAATCTTTGGCACAACTCTTATAATCTTTGGTGTGACTTGAACCTGGGGGCAACGTTAATGCAAGACAAGAAAAAAAAAGAAAATACATTCTGCATTGACAATGCATTCTGTTAGTGATGGATGTAATTATCAAAATGACTAATTACTCCATTAAGGTAAGTGCTCAGTTAGGTGATACTTGCAAAATTAGAAATATAATAACTTACATGCAGTACATTGCCAAGAAATTAAGACATTTATCAAGTTTACTGGGAGGATTAATGTGGCATTTTAGCTGCCGTTAGCACAAGAGACAAATTCAATTAACTAAAAGTGAGAAGATGTCAACCGTGCTACGATCCAAGCAGAGAGTGGAGCATGGGGAGATGGGGAAGACAGCGATGAGGAAGAGGAGGAAATGAGCACTTACCACGGCACCAACGCCGTAGGTGGCTGCTGGAGCAAGTGTGTGGTGGTAGGGGTCTGCAGCATAAACTCGTCCGTAACTGCAAAGAAAATAAAGTTGAAGATTAATGGAAAAAAATATTATAACCAGATATTATCAATGTTAACAGAATGGTTGTAATGAAGTCTTCCATTCGACTCAAATTCATTAGAAATAAACTCAATTTGCAGTTTCAAAAGCAACTATTCTTTGGGAAATGTTAAGACTATGAATGACAGTAAATGCATAATTAGCTTTACTAGACTATTAAAAATCAGCAGCAGGCTAAGGAGGATGGCTTGTAGAACAATAGGGGGCAATATGTTTTACAGAACAGACATATTGTGTATTTTCATTCCTTCTACAGAAGAGACAGTGTCATCTTAAGCCATGATACTTGCACAACTGAAGCCTGAATTTTCAGCCAAATTTCTCCTACAACCAAGCTAAGATTATGTCACATAAATTTTCTGTCATTTTTTTCCTTGTACAAAATCCATACTGCAGGAACTACTTCAAAGCTCCTTTACATGTACACCTGAGCAACTTGCTGGCCCAGCCCTCCTCTTCACCTTGAGATATATGGCTTTGTTTCACAGTCCAAGTCTGAATATAGTTATCGTTAGAGACTACACACAAGTTTCCCTGAATGCTTATTATTTTCCTGTTATCAAATAATTTCCATTTGATCTCAGGCTTCACATAAAAAACAAAAACAAACTTGAAATTACAGCGGTGTCTTTTACAGAAGGTGTAATATAGTAAGCAAATTAAGTTTTAATATTATTGATCTCTCCCTGACAGATGTTGCTTTCAACCTTATGTGAACAGTAATCCCATTCTGTCTGATTCTGTATAGTCATCTTCTTTTTCAGATACAAATGCAAACTTAGGTTTTTATTTTTATTTATTTATTTATTTTTGTTTTTTTGGAAAAGAGGACAGTTGCCCTATTTTATATCATGGAGTTGATACTTCACAAGTGGAATCTGATTGAGTTCCTATATAATCAGCTGAGGGAAAACTGAGAAAGCAATGTTTGCATGGCAAATGCATGCAATCTTATTCCACCCACTTCTGTGAGTCCTGGACATCAGGTAGAGAATAAAGTCCAAACAAACAGAACTAAGCATTCCTACCTACCTGGTGACATCCTCAGTGTAAAAGCAGAAACTTCTGCAGACAAAATAGTCTTTATTCTTTCACTGAGGCAACATTTACAAGAGTATGAGGGATTAATTGTGTAAGGAAATCCTAAGTAAACCACTTATTGAGACAACTAGGCTGTATTAAAGAGGGTCAACTCTGAAAAGGCAGATATTTCACATAAGTGCCTCTTACTACCTGACCAACATCAGAGTCACAGATTTGCAGGTGATATCTTTTTCCTTTCCAAGGCTATATAACCACACATCTGGATGAAAGAACAAACAAAAGTAGAATAAATTTCAGTAAATACAGTCTTCGAAGTCTATGTACAGTGGTTGGCAGGTGATCAGTTCTGAGTAGGCCACTTTTTCCAGCAACACAAAGCTGCCACTGCAGTCCTTTAAAATCTGTGAGTATTGTATGGAGCTCTATTACTCTTGCATTTTACGCTGCTCGTTAAGAAGGACCAGCACTTTTCCAAATTGATGTTTGACTCCATTTTTCAAAATGCTGACTAATCTTGAGTGACACATTTTCACGTTAACATGTTTGGGCTTAATTCTTAGAGATTCCAAACACCTGCAGCCCCAGTTCTCCAGACTTGGCCATACTGAAAAGCAGGCATGCATGGACCATCTTGGCAATCAGGCTCTAGTTGCCAAGACATAAAATGAGCAGTTCCTCTCCTTTTCTTCATCCCAAACTTAGAGGTGTGAAGTGAAATGTTTCTGTGGCATTTTACATTAATAAAAAAATGTAAAAAATATTTTGTTTCTTTGTAAGTTTAAATCCACCATACTGTGTTAAATTTCAAGGACAAATTACCTATTAATTTTAATGGAAAATTTGAGCAAAGGCTAAGTGTAGTTTATTTCTCCCAATAAAGAGTTCTATGGCATTCGGTGGCAAAATTTGGATGTTTCATTGCAAAGGAAAACTGTAGTGGCTGAATGTCTCCTGTTGTGCTATTGTGTTTACTCAGTGAATTCAACTTTCTATTAAGGGGCAATACATAAAAAAAAGAATTAATCTATCAAAGTTTTGAAATGACTATAAATTCATGAATGGGGGCTCTAACTCTCACCAAAGTTATGTTTACTATAGATTTTATCTGTACGTAAATATACACAAATATCCAGGGGAAGCAGAACGCTGTGCAGTCATCTTCTATCTTAGGGTCTTAACCTCAGGGAAACACGTGTAAAAGACTTGTACAAAATACACTATTTCCTCTTTTACATCCAATATATTGGCGAGTGAAAGATTAACTTTATATGGCAATTCCATTTAAACAGTTGGTATCCATGAATACCTATATTTGAAAATTACCTTGAGGCAATTAACACCAAAATAACCAGGCAGTTGCTAATGAAAGAAAGAAAGGGAGAGAGAAAGAAAGGGAGAGGAAGAATAGTTCTGATCAGCCTTCTGCGTAAGTATCACTTAGTAATCCTTTGAGGTGAAAAGAGTTCTTAGTGAAGGTTTGGGACTGGTCACAAACTCTGCAGCCTCCTCGGATGGAAGAACTAGCAGCTTTGCAATGTTTCCCTCCAAATTGAAAGGTAAACACTATAATCTGAGAATCCATTTAAAAATCATTATATTTTTAATTTCTTCAAGCCAAATCTCATTTGAACAATAAGAAAACATCTAGAAAGGGAAAATAATTAATTTAAAGCTAGACTTGTTTCCAGACCTACACGTGTCCTTAATATCCCTAGTTTTTTTCACTGCTCTGATCCATGCAGTGCTGCAGGGCTGCATTTTGACTCCATGCTACATCCCATTCTTGCTGCAGAATATATAATAGTGCCTTACAAAACCAAGAGCACATAGAGTCACCCATGGCAAGGAATTAAGTGGCTGAAACTCAAGGCTCTCTTATAAGTAGGAAGGAACAAGTCCAAAGAGTGCTGAAGTTTTATTAAATTAGGTGTATTTTTAACCTAAGTCATCACTGAAATGATAAACAAGTGTTTAACGATGGTGGAATGAAACATGCTGCTATCAGTATTACAATGATCTTCTACAGAAATGTGGACAACTAAGAAGAAAACACGGATAAATAAATATTTTAAGCTATTTCCAAAGACAGAGAACAGTTTCAACTCTGTATATTTTGTCCTATTGTGTAAACAATGCTTTTTCCTTTAAAGAAAAGAGGTGAAATAATCCTAATGTAAAAATGGTGACCTATCTTAAACTGTGTTCCTTAAAAGTAATGTTTTACATTTACATTAAGAGAATGCTGTATGTTTGTGCTGTTGTATTAAAATAAAAGTGTTATTTTGGAGCCAGCAGTGCTTGTAATCTTGTTAAAATAAGAACACTTCCAATGCTTCCTTTTCTATCTTTCTTTGTTTTTTTTTTTTTCAAACAGTATATTGGAATTCTACCTGAATAGATGTTTGCAATGTAAACATTAAACAAAATGTAAAGAAGTGCTCTTCCAAATTGTCTCTAAAAGAAAATAAAGTATACAAAACTAAATTGAAAAATTCTCATTCCTGCAAACTCCTCCATACATTCACTTGATGCATGTAAGCACAACCCTGGGAGAATGTATTTCCAAAGGGGAGAGAATCCACGCTTAGATATTATCTGGGAAAAATGCATTGAAATTCCTCTGTGATGAATAGACTTTTTTCTCCTCAGGGTGACCTCTACCTTCAGAATATGATGGTTTTATTATGATTAATAAATTTCATTTCCACAGAGGAAAGGAACAGTGTCAGCTTAAACTTAAAGCAAGTAGGTTTCTTTTTAAATGCTAATTTTTAAACACGCCTATGCATGACACCAAATTTAGAAGCTCAGAAGGTTAGCAGAATAGATTCTGATTTCCATGCTGAAAATAGTAAGGATTTAAACTATATTGTCACACTGAAAATCAGTAAGCTAGTGCAGGCACATAGCTGTTGGTTCATTTATTCACATGCCAGAATGCTTATTTCTCATTAAAATTAGTGGCATCTAAATGTTTTCTGACAGTTTACCCTGAAAATAATCATTCCAGGTAAACGATTTAGTACAATTTAGCACACGCAAATAGCAAAGTATTTTTAAGGAATTAATAGTCAATGTGACTGTATACTCTACAAAATCTTAAATCAAGATATATATACCACGTTGTGCACTTGTAAATTTTTGACTCAGGAACACAACTGATGAACAAATTTTGATGTGCTAGAAATGAGAACAAAGTACGCTCCACTGTTTTTCAGTACATCTAGAATAAGTATTCAGAACACAGCAGAAAAATATTCCCTAATGTTTGCTAGCATGTTGTTTTACTGGCATTGTTCTTTAACTACACCAACACCTTTCTATGGAACACTAAGAAAAAATTCAACTTTGCAATGCCAACATCTGTAGCATTGCAGCTGCAAACTACCAAAAGCTCAATGCTGAAATTCTCTGCTCAGGCTATGTCTCAATTTCTTCCATGGTTTTCATTACAAGCTTTAAAATTGCTTAAATATTGCATAAAAGGGCAGTTTGTTGTCCAGTGCAAATAGAAAAAGAGAATCAGAGACATTTCTTTTAGCAGGATCTCTGAAATTAAATCTCATTTTTTAAAACCATGAGGACTAGGTATTGCTGGAACATCTAAAACAGGAAAGTATGCCTTTCTCTAATTTTAATGACCGTGTCAGGTTCTTTGGTACTGTGGCTATATTTCCTTACACATCTAGGACAGAGTGTGGAACTCTGACACTCACTGGAAACATCTTGAAGCTCCTTAACTGCATATCTACTATAGGGCTTAATTATAACATTAATAAGGGAAAATTCAGAGTATAGAATATGAAACAAGTTAAAACATTTTCCTCAAGTGGTGCAAAACATAAAAATGAGATCTGTAAACACAATTTGATGTGCATATCTTTTTGAACTCAACTGTTTTTCCCTATTTCTTAAAAGACCAGAAGATATTATCAGAACCATAGAAAATGATGGTTCTGTTCTTAAATAAAAACAGAAGTTAAAACCTCAGCCAGTAGTCAAGTCAAAATTAAAACAAAAAATAGTAGAACAACCTAACTGTGTGATCTAATTCCCTGTCACTTGCCATATTACCAGCAAAGCATATGGATCTGCTGGGAAGCTCATATTTCTAGCTCTCTACAATATCACTCATTTACTAGCTTTGATTTATAATTGAAAGATCAAGTCAAAATTGCTGCTTCTTCAGACCTACATGTATTGAGTCTTCAGAAAGAATAAGCTTAAATTACCAAAACATTTACACTGACTCTTATTACTAAATTTTACAAAAAGACACCATTCACTAGTCAGAATATTGTGCAGAACAGTTTTATATTCCTATCTTATCAGCTAGGAAATGAGCTCTACTGTAGGATGTCCCTCTTGCTCTTCACAGGTGGCACAGGAAGGCCAATCCAAATCCTTCCTCCAGAACTGCAGAATTGCAATAAAATCGTAGACAAAAGATAGGAAGATTTTAGTGAAGCACTGGAAGGAATGCAAGGAAAGCAAGGGTTACCTGTGTTATCCAGATAAATGATTCCAGTAACTCACTATAACAGGCTGCTTTCCTCTTGCCCACATGATTATGGTACTGGCACTGCGATACCAAAACCAGATGACAGCAGCAGCAGGAGCATCTCTGTATGCACACAGCGTATCCCTGGGCAGTAATTTAACCTCAGTCCCTCACCACTGTGCAGCAGTGATTGTCCTTTTACCTGAAATTCTTTACTATGGTAGAGTGGTATCTGCTCATGGTGTCCAAGACATGCGCAGATAAATATATTAATTAATTTTGGATATTAATATCAAACAAATGTAGGCATTCTGTCACCTAAGTAAGCAAATCTCAGAAGGAAATGAGGAGTCTATCCTACCTATTTTTACAGAACACTGAGGAAAATGTTTTAAAGTAGAAACAGTTTGCAGTCATTTTCCTGATTGTAAAGGTTAAACATTTTGAAATTCTTCGTGCAAAATTTTAAATGCACAATATCAAAACTTAAGATCACTCTGTAATAAAGGACCACAAAACATTCCTTTCTGTGTCACTTTCCTCTTCTACTGCTGATAACACTTCACAGGTCTACATTGTGCAGCAAAGGACATGGGAAGACAGAGTACTGATAGACAAAGCACAGTGAAACAGCAAAAACTCAAGGTATGCTGCAGTGCTGAGCTCCTGTATATCTTCAAGGCAGTGCAAGATCTCCTGTTAGTATAGCATTACCATTCCCAGGTTTTCACAGAGATGAAGAATTTTTACCACAGGCTACCACAGGAATAGGGCCATACAAGTTTCCCATGAAGGGATCTTCATAAATACATTAGTGATAATATTAGAAGCAGTCCTTACTTTTTCCTTCTGGTGAAATCAGAAGAAAGCTAAGAAGTCTACTCAGAAGTAACTACGTGCAGAGGACAATTTCAACCTCTTGACTTTCATTTATGTCACATACGAAATTGCCCAGTTAATTATGATTCCCATTATTATTTGGCTCATTAATTATTGCTCATTGATGGGAATTTGCAGAAATTTCAGTCATTGATGTCCAGACATGAATTTTTTTTTTTTTTTCCTGAGTGCTAACTTACAGTTTTGCTTGAAATTTGTTAGATACACCCAAAGTTCAGCTGCCACGTTGGAAAACATTTAAATAAATGGTACTGGTGAATCTGCAGAAATACCCAGGTGTAACACAGCAGCACAGCTGATGTTCCTCCTGTGTGGGTGCTGAATCAGTGCTGTAGAGCGACCCCAGGCAAAAGCTCTGTCTCAGATTTCAGTCTCCCTGTTTGGATTTACAAAAGGTCAAAGGCAGCTTCCATAAATGCGTGGGGACTTCACTTGACATCTGCTTAAAATTTAATGCGCTATCAACACCCCTTGTTTGTATCATCTCCTCAGGAAGACAGACTATCTATATGTTCATAATAAAAAGCCACTGGGGAAACTGAGGCTTTGCCATCAGCTGACATTTATTAATCTGTCAAACTTCAGAGAAAAACAAGTATTTGTCTGATCCGTACAGCATTTGTCTATGCTGGGGCAGTAAATCCTACATAACTTCTAATCTAGATTAGTAATAAATAAATACACGCACTTTTTATATGATCTTTTAAAGCAGTCTTTTGTGCTAGTGAAGTTCAGCAAGAATGCATTCATTTTTTGGTTGTTAAATGTTTAAAATGCAATATTATAAGCTCAGGATATTCATATTGAATCGCTGTTTGTTTAATGCACTGCTCTACAAGCATACATACATGCACACACACAAACCAGCTTTCTTGTGCACTGTTTTCAGCCTATCAAAGAAAAAATTCCAGTTGCTTCATTCAAAACACAGTACAGAGGATGCACATGTGCTTACAGGCACTTGCTGAGGGCAAACAAAGATTATTCACTATTTCTGTTATCAAAGACGCTTCACATTGCAAATCCTCCATTTACAAATCACAGAACCTCAGCTTTACTTAATCTTGTCATGTTGTCACAATTGACTAGCCATGCGAACTGACCTAGAACTGTAAGCATAGGGAAGGTAAGCTGTCAAAGAGATAATGACAAAGATGCCAAAAGGTCTGCTAGTGTTTTCACTGGGTGAGAAAAAGAAATTAATCAAATTTTATGAAAGAACAGAGGATAACCGAAGTGTTTACTGATTTTTATCAGCGGATCCAATAGCTGAATGTTTTACCATCACTACCAAGAGCAGTAAAAGCAGTAACAAACAGAATTCCATGTACGATCTATTTACAGCAGCAGTAAAAAGAAATTTAAACTGCCAACGTGAAGGACACTGGAATTTATAGAAGTTTAGTAATATGCATTAATACAACACTCCCTAGTTTTGAAGAGCAAAAACCTCAGTATCTGTTAGGAAAAATAGTAAAGGCTTAACTACATACTACCACAAAGACCTCAAAAATGCTCCTTCATCTTCATTTTTGATTTACTGATTTCTGAAAGAGCTCAACAAAATAATAAAATAACCTGGTAGGAGATGGCTATTTTCCCAGCGGACTTGCTTCATGAAATGAAATGAAGCACACGGAAGTGATACCAAAACCAAAACATCTCTCACAGCTGAACCCATGTCATTACACAGTAATTACAAAGGTAATACAAACCTCTCTAAAAGAGGTTTTCCAAAGCAGTTTATATAATATGTACTGTTTGGAAATTCCTTTGAATGATCATAATCTGATCAGTATCTCCTACCAGAAAATGAAATATGTCAATGAGATGTATGCAAACATGTACGGCAAAAATTTGACCAGATATAATTACGTACCATAGCAGAGGTAGACCACCTTAAACATTCTAAGCATTTTTTTCTAATAATTAATTTTCTTTTAAATAAATGTGACCATATTTGCTGTTGTTTCTCAAATTAAATTTGTGGAAGTGTTCGTGCTTACATTTTAATGCTAGCATACACTAAAATTGCAAGGATTTGAACAATCAAGCTCATTAAAAATTGCCAATATTCTTTTCAGACTTTTGATAGTACAGATGTTTGCTCCTTTTTGCTGCCTTTATGATGGATTTCTCCTAGAGATGAAAATTAAACCTCTCCTCATTTAATCTGTTTTCAAGATTGTATCTTTCTCCAAAGAGAGGTCAGTAACTTAATCCAGGACTGTAAACTTCTTAAGCTTTATAATGCGCATCTTTTACACATACACACATTCCTGCCTCATGGGGACGACTCTGCCCTGTTATGTAAATAAATACAGCTACAATTGGATAGATGTTATATTCACCTCCACCATACTTCATTCTGAATTCAGGTGTATATATACCCTTGCCTTTCTCTCTGTTATTTCAAAATCATAAAATGCATATACTCTCGGGGGAAAAATACTACTGGCTGTGCAATCACACTGGATTTTTTGTTTGGAGATGGAAGTTAGATGACAGTTAATAACTGGAGGAAGAAAGCAAGAACGGTATGAATACAGAATAATTATCCTGTCCCGTTTTAACATAAAAATCATAAAATGTAGGTACATCCTAGAATAAACTTGGAAAAAGCACTACAAATATTTTTTCTTTAAGAGCTATAAATTTCAGCTTTATAAAACCTAAAAGAAAAAATATACTGATTACTGATTTGAAAAATTAATTTAAAATGTTAAAGATACAAAATCAACTATGTTCTCTAGCCAACACGTAAATAAACCATGTTTTTCTTCTGGGTCTCTTTCTGACTTATAAGGAGACTGATAAGGTAAGATTCCCTTTGCCCCCATCACGATTAATTCTCCTCTAATATAACCATTGTCAGAGTTCTGCTAGAGGAAATTCTTCAGAGATCCTTGTTAAAATTGCATCAACAAGCTGAAAAGAGGTCTCAGATAGTTTCCCTACCTCTGATCTAGCTCAGGTCTGTTTGCATACTCTTTAATCATGCCTGCCAGAGAAGATCTATCCCAGAAGCATAGAACTTCTCTTCTGAAGAGTAATTATTTTTAGCTTCAAAATGCTCTGGATAATAGAGCAAAATATTTTTAAATTTCCCATGGAAGGATCCCTCTGTCACACACTTGCATATTCTTGAATATATTTTCTTTATATAATTTTCTTTGAAGAACAGATATACATGAATAGAAATGTATATATTGACACATTACCCTATCACATTTGATTTCAAGATTACTTTATTTCTAAATTAGAAAAAATAATTTAAAAAAATGAAATAAAAATAAAGTAAAATAAAGAAAGTCATGTGGCTTAGGGTTAAGTATTGCCTGGAAGGAATGATAAAGCATTAGGAAGAAAAGAGTGAATATTACCAGTAGAATCACCCAAGACTCCTATTTCCATTTGACAATAGAGTTGCAAACAAAAGTTTACTTGTTATATGATTATTTTAAGTCTACAAACATATATTCTTCACAAGGAAACAATACAAACACACATATACTAACATTTCAAACAGTTAGCATATTATCAGTATCTTAGCTTATACCAATTTGGCAAACACTTGAAATACTCTGATTGAATTCAGGAACACTACTAGCATCTAATATTGTATCATAGAGGCTTCGTGAGCATCTGAAAAATCAAATGACAGCTACTGCTCTGAAAGATTATATATCTATGTATACTTCACGTACTGAAACACAAAACATCAGATAATAAGTTGAATGTCAGTTTACAGATTTGAAAGGCCCAATGCAATTTTGGTAACTTGTTCCATAAGAGAAAAGGGGTCAGTGTATGGTGTAGCTGTTTTTTTTTTGTTTGTTTGTTTTTTGTTTTTTTTTTTTAATATAGACAGAATTCCTTTAAATTATATCACTAAAATTTAAACATACAAAGAACAGAAACAGAGGCTTTCATTAGCTTGCTCCTTCAGATCACGTAACAAAAAAAGACCCCTAAAGTTACCTACTGCTGATATGTTTATCACAGTATCAAAAACATTATCTAACAGAAACACCTTATTTACCAAATCAGTTTAATAGTGGTAATTTGTTGGTAAACTGAAAAGTTTTAGTAAATATACACAAAAGTCTATTTTCTTCTGTGTAAATTTCAGTGCATTTTCTGATGAACAAGTGTGCTATATTTTTGAAATTTCAGTGTAATGCCATACAGAATAAGTATTGTATAGTCTGGGCACTTATTCTGCATGAACTGAGGGAAATTAATGTCTATAGGTGTAAGTATTGCGTAAAAGGGTTCATTCTGCAAAACAAGGAAAGTTTTCAAAAAAGAAAATTATTAAAACTATATGTGTGTTTTAAGAACTCCAAGTTAAAAAACTGCTAAAATGAGTTATCTATACTCACTCTGCAAGGCACAGATTTATAAATGAGTCATCTCCCTACTGCAGTTCACTACCATCCAGAACAGAGTAGGAAGCACAGGTGAAATAATGAATGTCAGAATCCTAATCAAGGATCATTCTGCTAATGATTTAGGATTCTGAGAAATCTATGTTAAATCACTTGCTTGTTTTCTTTTTAAGAACTTTTCAGATTACCACCAAAAATGCTGTAGCTACCAAGCAGTATATTACCATCTTAGAATATAGTCACTTCAGCTATAGTCTTCTTCTCCATAAACATCTGTACTTCTATGTAGGTCACCATGACATAAGCAGAAAACTCTTCACCTTTCATTTATTTCCACTAATGTAAAACTCTCTACGAATAAATACTTCTTGATACCAACATTTTGTGCCACACTATATATCCTTTCCTCCAATACACACATCTCCATGACTTTTTCACATATCATTATTGACAGCGTGGCCAACACTGTAACTAAATATATTGGCCTTTGATTTCTTATGTAGCAACATAACATCATCCTTACCTGTATTAAGACTAACATTGTTTCATCTCTATTGACAGAAAATCCCTCGATATATACTTATAAATTACCATTGATAAATATCTTTTAAAACATTGTTCGTTCTTCTGTACCCATGGCTTACAACATGATAGTATACTAGCAAACCAGCTAAGACATTTTACTTACTAGAGAGTGATCCTCTGAAGACGCAGACCCTCTCTCCCACTATCTTATCCGTAGGATAGACTTTGTGAGTGCTTTAGGGTCTGCAGTACCGTTGTGGGCAATAATTGCCCCCAAAGAGTTGAAAAGAAAACTTAAATCTATAGCACTTACAATATCCTGCATAGATCTATACTTTCACTGTTTTCAGTAGTTTTTTTTTTTTAATTTTTTTAAAGTCACCATCACTTTGATTGCACTATACAGTAAGCTTTTATGAGAAGGTTTAACATATCCTTACTTTTCTAGGCCATATAATATTTAAACTGGAAATAAAACACCAAAGTCAGCAAAAATAATCTAATGTCTTTTATATGGCAGTATCTAGACTCAAGCTATAAATTAATCTGTTCCGAAAATTTGAATCATGGACTTTCCTATGCTTTCTCTTACGATTAAATGCAGCATGTGAAAAAGGATATTGAGACCTGGATGGATGCATCAAGAAGTATCAATGATTGTTACCTGCAGAGGTGTTACAAGAAATTTCATCTGCTGCAACGAAGACGAATTGATTTCTGCAAGAGAAGATAAAATTCACAATACTGCTTGCTGACTGGGAAATGTGCTAGCTGCCAATTGACTTGATGTTTACAGATGGGGTAGGGTAAGGGTGCTTAATTTCAATGAATGTAGCAAGAAAAAGTGTTGACATATTTCAGTACTAGAGAGTTTATACGGATCATGAGGTAAACATGCTGGGATCTTTTAAATGAAATAATGGTGATATCTGGATATGGACTATGCACAAACTCTTGCATTGGAAGCTTATGTTTAGTGTTACAGATATGTCATGTCAAAATATTTATGAAGTCTAATAAAAAATCGAACTGTATACTAATATAGGTACTAAAGGGCACTAACGGAAAATATGCAAAAAGTGTTTTTTGAAAAAAAAATTGCAATTTACGTCAAATAACTTAAAGGAGGATATTGAAAGTAAAATATTTTTCTTTATATATGTCTAACATGATTGCAACAAGAAAAAAAAATCTGCAACTTACTTTAAAAAAATGACAGTATATTTTCATATACTGTCA